>BQNB010028537.1:0-53914 GCA_026074375.1 Tanacetum coccineum
TCACTTTTAAGTGTCGGGGTATATAAGGAACTTTTCCACTTGGAAAAGTAAGTTGTTCAAAATATCTAATAATATCTTTTCTCTTTTCTCTCAATTCTCTCTCTTCTTTCTCTCTCTAGAACAACTCTTTCTTTCTCATTTCTAGTTCCGATTTCGTGATCGATTGTATGTTATGAAGTGTTAACGGGATCGTACAAAGTGCCATAAGAGATATTGGGACCAAATATTTGAGTATTGTCTTATAATAATTTAATATCCTTGGATCAGACTTGGAACACCGATGAGTGGATAAAAGATAGTGTTGCTCTAAAAACAAATGACGGGAACGCGAAAGCTCTTCTCACCTACCAAGGCATACAATAGAGGTAGATTGTCATCTTTGGTATAATCGTCGCGGTAAAACATTATTGGCAAAGGTACTATTTCAAATAACTCTCTCAATATTAGATAAAATGTAGAACATGTAGATAACTTAAGATTTAACTTGCTAAGTAGAGGTCAAATATGTGATAATAATGTAAAGTAACTTTCTCTGAACACGATAGTGAAATCACTAAGGATGGTAAAGTAATAGGTAGAAGTATTAGGAAGAAAGGCCTTAAAAGTGAAGAAATTAAGAAATAATCTAAAAGACAAAAATTTGTCTTCAACGATTGATGAAACACCACTTTATGTCATAGGAGATTTGTCACAAGCCAATATGCTCTCATTCAATCATTGGCCTCTAAGGAACTAGTCTGCTGATGCTGAGATTTCTTTGGTGGATGAGACTCAGAGGCTGGATGATGATCTGATTTTTGATACAACTGCTGATCTTGGTGGTGAAGAAGTAGTTGTGAAGCCAGCAGAAACTGGTGTTAGTGCTGCTCTTGATGTTGAAGTTAGTGTTGCTGAGCCTGCAGTTACTACTGTTAGTTCACTAGTTACTACTGATAGTGTAACTATTACTGCTGCTGAGCCTGTTAGTGCTGCTGCTAAGGAATTAACAGACAATGACATGACAATGGCTGAAGCATTGGCTGAATTGAAGACTTCTAAGCCTAAAGTGGTTACAACTGTCCCTATTTTAAACTCTGCTACAACAGTTACAACTACAAAACCAAAGGCTAAAGGGATTACTATTCAAGAGCCTTCAGTTACACAGAAAACAGCAGTTTCATTCATAAGTTCTTCCAAAGGCAAAGCAATAATGATTGAATCTGAAAAGCCAGTGAAAATAAAGGATCTATCTGCACATGATGAACAAGTTGCTAAAGATCTTCATGATAAGATTCAGGTTGAACTGGAAGAAGAAGCCAAAAGACAAGAAGAAGCTTCTATGGCTGCTCTTGCTGAATTATATGATGTTGTTCAAGCACAGATTGATGCTGATCAGGAATTAGCTGCTAGAATGACTCTTGAAGAGCATGAAAAGTACACAGTTGAAGAGAGGGCAAGAATGCTAGCAGAATTCATTAAGAATAGGAAGAAACAGTTGGCAGTAGAAAGAGCTGAGGCTATCAGGAGCAAACCACCTACAAAGTCACAGTTAAGAAACCTAATGATGACTTATCTAAAGAATACAGGTAGGTTTACTCATGCTCAACTGAAGCATAGAGATTTTGAAGAGATTCAGGGTCTTTACAATAAGGAAAAGGAGCTGGTAGATACTTTTGTTCCTATTGGATCTGAAGAAGATGAAAGGAGGATTAAAGACCTGAACACTAAAGCTGAAGAGGAAAGCAGTAATAAAGATGTGGACAGTACAAATAAGAGAAAGAAAAGGATTAGGATGAAGAGGAGCTCTAAAAAGCAAAAGACTGATGCTGATCTTAAAGAGGAAGAACAACTAAAAACTTTTCTGAGTATAGTTCCTAATGAAGAAGAAGCAATTGATTATGAAGTTCTTGACAAGAGGTATCAAATTGTTGACTGGAAGTCTGAATTTTATCATAATGATAGATATGGAGAACCTCATGACTATTACAGAGTTTTTAGAGCTGATGGAAGTTCAAGATATATCAAGACTTTCACTGAAATGGTTTCAAGGTTTGATAGGATGGACTTTCTTGAGTTACATAGTCTAGTGATGCAGAGATTTGAAACAACAACTCCCGAGGGAATTGATCTAATTCTGTGGGGTGACTTAAAGACTATGTTTGAGGCAAATGCAGTTGATGAACTCTGGAAGAATCAAGAAGATTGGATTCTCAAAAGCTGGAATTTGTATGAAAACTGTGGAGTTCATATTTTGATGCTAGAAGATGGTACTGAGTTTCACATGCTAGCAGAAAGAAAGTATCCACTTACAAAAGAAACTCTTGAGAAGATGTTAGTTTTGAGATTGACAGCTGAATCTGAAAGTGAAGCTGCTTTTGACTTACTTAGGTTTATTCAGAAGCAGATAGATGAAATGTGAAGTAAAGATGTGTTTGGATACATCCTCCTCATGATCAAGATGTTGCATATGAAGAAACTTGATGATTGACAAGGTAAATATCAAGTTTAGGGGGGATTGTTGGGATTTAAAGGCTTCATATTAGTTTTGGAGTTTCTGCTGTTGGTTCAGAGTTACTACTGTCAGTTAAAGATTAGTGCTGCTAGTTGAAGATTTTGCTGCTGCTGAAGTTTTGAAGAATTTACTCCAAGTAGTTAGTGCTGTTAGAGTAAATATTAATACTGTCTTTGTAAGTTAGTACTGTTAGTATGTTAGTACTGTTTTGTATAAGTTAGTGCTGTTATGTATCAGTTAGTACTGCTTATCAGTTATGGATGAGATCGAATAGGAAGAGATAAGCTTTGATTAGTAATACGTTTTGTAAACCTATTAGGGTTCCTTGGTGTATAAAAGGAGACCCTAGGGTATCTAGTTTAGCACGTATCAAATAGAGATCTCATTCATATAGTTGAATTCATAGTTAGAGCTTCAAGGTTGTTTGTAAACCCTATCACTATTAAGAGTGATCGTATTAATATATTGGAGCTTTTTGTTATTCTTATTGTTCATTCATTGTTACTGTTTCATTGATTCTTCTAAAGTATTGAAGAGTAGATTCCGCATACTCTTTAGTATTAACAAAGTTTCTATCATTGTTAGTTTGGATTTATCCAAGGTAACATACTCTTTACAAGCTAAGGAATCGATCTAGGATTGGGTTCAACATCAAATTAGACTCAAACTAATAGTCTGAACTCAATTCATGCAGTGAATATCAAATTAGACTCAAACTAGATAGACTATAAAATCCCATATCTAACCCCTCAAAATTACATAAGTTATCAGAAATGTGTGACCATATGTATCGAATTGTGACTACACTTAAATAATGTGTGACAAAATATGACTCTATGATTTAGACACCTAAATAAATACTTCATGTGACCATATATAACATCTTGAATTTAGTCACACAAACACTCAATGTGACTAATATCAAGGTTAATGATAACTGAGTTCACATTTTGCTATAAATAATAGTCACATGAATATTTCACAATGTGACTATTTTAAATGTATTGGTCACATATAATACCCTTATAATGTGGCCATAAACATAATTTAGATACACATTTATGATATGGTGTGACTATTGTAAAGCCTATAGTTACATGATCATGCTACAATTAAATGTGACTATACACATTAGGTTTTGGCAAGCAAACACACACTAAACTTTAGACACACATATTAACTTACGTGACCATATGTTTCAAATTTTGTTTACACTTAATCATGTATGTATATGGTTTAGTGTGACCATATATGACATTAGGCCACACTTTTCAAGTGTGTGACATATACTTGTCACTTTTAAATGTATATCGTGACTAATTCTTCAAACTTACTTTTCAGTTGTCACACATTTCAAATTCATATGTGGCTAAATATTCAGCAAAAAATAGCAGTCAGTTTTAAATAATGTGTGACAAACTTGACAATATATTTAGCCACATACACAATTACTTCATGTGACCATATATGGATTTTGGTTACATTGTTCAATTGTGTGACATATATTTGTCACATATGTATATATATAGTGTGACTAAGGTTTCAAACTTATTTGTATCTATCACACGTCCCAAATTATAAGTGACTAAATAATCAAAAAAAATTACAAGTTAAGTCTAGTCACATAAATATTCAAATGTATGACAATGAAATTATGAAATGGTCACACAAAATGAGTTCAAGTGTGGCTGTGTATTTTATCCTGGTACATTTAGTCACATAAATATCTGACTGTGTGGCCGTTCAAAAAATAGCATGTGTGACCAAATCCACTTTTTGTACTAGTGATAGTTATGTTAGATTTATATTGTATAACTATACCTTATACAATCTAAGGGATTAAAGATCTATTCTATTGGGTTCAACAATTCGGTTGGATTTGCCTTACTAAGAGCATTTTTTTGAAAGCATATATATATATATATATATTTAGATTTTTGTTAAAATATCAGTTGGAAATTTTTTTGGTAGAGCAAACATGGAGCGATATGATTAATTTTTCCTATTTGGCTTCGCTCCACACTTAAGTTGAACATTGCCCCTAATGTGATAACTGATAAACTAGAAAATAGGGAAAATTAAGGGAAAACGTACTTCCCGGGGCATAGAGATATATAACTACGAGAGAGCTATCCTTGATCATACTTCATAATTTTCCAGATTTGACTTATATTACCTGCATAAAAGTAAACACACAAAAGCACACAAAAAGAAATTATTTTTGGTTTTTTTTTAGAAAAATAAATAAAGGATATGAGTGGAGGAGGGACTTCTCCACACTTAAGTAAAGCAGGATTGCCTCCCGAGAAGCGCTTAATTTTTAGGATAGTCGTTAGCTAGACTCCTGTTTATGGAGTTTATTCTTTTGGAAAGAAGGGAGTGACTACTTCCCTTAGGTCATTATATTCTTCTTCTTCTTCATGATATAACTTGAGTCGATGGCCAATAACAATAAATGTTATTTCATATTTTCCATATAGTTCAACATATCCGGATGGATACTGGTGTTTCACTACGTATGGTCCTAGCCAGCGAGATCTAAGTTTTGGTTGCTTGAATTTATATTTTGAGTGGAAAAGCAGAACCTTGTTTCCGTGTTTGAATTCTTTTCTCATTCTTAGTTTTCTATCGTGCCAGACTTTGGTTCTTGCCTTGTAGAGACGAGAGTTTTCATATGCTTGATGTCTAAGTTCGTCTAATTCGTGTAATTGAAACATTTGTTTTTCACCAACAGCGATGAGATATGGGTTACAGTTCTTTAGGGCCCAGTATGCACGGTTTTCGATTTTTAAATGGTAGGTGACAATTCTTTCCATATATGAGTTTGTACGGTGTTGTACCGGTTGGTGTTTTGTAAGTTGTACGAAAAGCCCACAGAGCATCATTAAGTTTTCTTGACCATATAGCAGAATTATCTTTAACAGTCATTTCAAGAATTCTTTTAAGAACTCTGTTTGTGTTTTCAACTTGGCCACTTGTTTGAGTGTGTTATGATGTAGAGAATCGGTGGTTAACTCCGTATCTTTTCATAGTCTTTTCCTTTATCTTGTTGCAAAAATGAGTTCCTCAGAAAAGTATTAGAGCTTATTAGAGCTTTGGGCATTTCGAAATGGCAGAATAGTTTCTTCAAAAAAGTAATAACAACTCTGGCATCGTGTTTTGGTAGAGCTTGCGCTTCGGCCCATTTAGACACATAGTCGACAGCGACTAAAATATATTCGAATTTGTATGATTTCGGAAAGGGTCCCATAAAATCGATACCCCATATGTCACAAATTTCGCACACTTAAATGTTGTTTAAGGGCATCTCATTATGTTTTAAAATATTTCCTGTCTTTTGACATGCTTCGCATAGGCAGACTTGAGTATGAGCTTCTTTGATTATGGTTGGCCAGTAAAAAATTGAGGCTAAGACTTTTTTAGCAGTTATGTTCGGTCCATAATGTCCACCGATTGGTCCGTGGTCACATTGATCTAAAATGGTTTGAGTTTCTGGTCCAGATACACAGCGTCTGATCATACCGTCAGAATATATTTGAAGAGGTAGGGCTCCTCCCAGAAGTAGTGTTTGATGTTAGAGAAAAAATTGTTCTTTTGTTGATACGTCATTCCTTTAGGTATGATATCACTTACTAAGTAGTTTGCAAAGACTGCAAACCATGGGTCGTCTTTAGTGTTTATCTCCATAAGAGTTTCTCCAAGAAAGTTATCATCGACTTTACTGTCATCACTTGTTTCTTCTTTTTTGATTCTGGATAAGTGGTCGGCTGCAACATTTTCTATACCTTTTATATCCTTAATTTCTATGTCAATTCTTGTAAGAGTAGGATCCAACGAATAAGGTGTGGTTTAGCATCTTGTTTCTTGTATAAGTGCCTTAAAGCTGAATGATCAGTGTGCATGATTGTTTTCGATAACACCAGATAGGATCAAAATTTATCAAAAGCAAAGGCTACAGCCATAAGTTCTTTTTTAGTGTTTGTAGAATTTTGCTGAGCTGCGTTGAGAGTTTTGCTTGCAAAGTATATCGGGTGAAAATTTCAACCTTCTTTTTGACCTAAAATTTCTCCAACTACGAAATCGCTTGCATCACACATGAGTTCGAACGGGAGACTCCAGTTTAGGCTTACGATCACAAGAGCACATGTGATTTTTTTAATAATTCAATTGCGTTGTGAAATTCTTCATTGAATTCGAACAGAGTATCTTTTTCGAGCAACTTGGTAAGAGGAAGGGAAATTTTTGAGAAGTCCTTAATAAATCTTTGGTAGAAACCGGCATGTTCTAAAAATGCTTCTAATACCTTTGATATTAGTGGTGGTGGAAGTTTGGATATTACGTCGATCTTTGCTTTATCAACTTCGAGACCTACTTCAGATACTTTGTGTCCAAGCATAATTCCTTCTTTAACCATAAAGTGACATTTTTTCCAATTAAGGACAAGATGTGCATCTTTGCAACACAGAAGCATTTTATCAAGATTGTTTAGGCAATGATCAAAAGACCTTCCAAAGACGGAGAAATCGTCCTTGAATACTTCAACGGATTCTTCGATCATGTCATGAAATATGGCCAACATGCACCTTTGGAAAGTAGCTGGAGCATCACATAAACCGAAAGGCATTCTTCTATAAGCATATGTTCCAAAAGGACATGTGAACATTGTTTTTTCTTGGTCCATAGGATCGATTGGTACCTGAAAATATCCCGAAAAACCATCAAGGAAACAGAAGTATTTATTTCCTGCGAGTCTTTCTAACATTTGATCCATAAACAGCAAAGGAAAATGATCTTTTACAGTTGCTTCATTTAGTTTTCGATAATCGATACATACTCGCTAACATGTTACAGTTCTTATTGGGATAAGTTCATTTCTTTCGTTAGTAACAACTGTAATTCCACCTTTCTTTGGTACACAGTGAATGGAGCTTACCCAAGGGCTATTAGCGATTGGATAAATGATACATGTATCAAGTAGTTTAACTATTTCTTTTTTAACAACTTCTTGCATGTTTAGGTTTAATCTTCTTTGTTTTTGAACAACTGGCTTTTTGTCTTCCAGGAGTTGAATTTTATGTTTACAAAAAGATGGACAGATTCCAAGAATGTCTGTAGTTTTCCAAGCAAAGGCTTGCTTGTGTTTTTTAAGAACAAATACGAGTTTGTTTTTGTCTTCTTCAGAAAGTTGAGATGATATGATAACAAGAAGAAAAGAGGGTTCTTCCAAGAATACATATTCCATGTTATCAGGAAGAGGTTTGAGTTCAAGATCCGTAAGAGGTTCTTTAAGAGATGTTTTGATCTTGTAATCGGTGTTAAAGGTGATTTTTTTGAATGGTGGTTCTTCTGTATCGGATTCAGATTTAGAATTTTCATCAGCAGTCATTGCCATGAATTCATCAAATTCAGTAAAGAGTTTTTCTTTGAGGATGGTTCCTTTGATAGAATGGAGGATTTCACTTCCTTCGTCGAGAAGAGCATCAAAATCTTCTTCTAAGATTTCATCGATGACGTCAATACTGAAACATGTATCATCCTTTGAATAAGAGTGTTTAATGGCAGAGTCGATATTAAAGATCATTCATTCAGTCCCAACTCCAAGATTGAGTTGCTTATGTTTGACTCGAATCACTACATCGGCAGTGTAAAGAAAAGGTCTTCCCAAGGTAAGGGAAACTTTACTGTCTTCTTCCATTTCGAGAATAACAAAATTAGTAGGAAAGGTGAATTTACCAACTTCAACGACCATATTTTCAGCTATTCCAACAGGGTATTGGAATGATCGATCGGCTAACCTTACGCTCATTTTAGTAGGTTTGAGAGTTTCGAGAGATAATTTTGCGTATAAGGAATACGGCATGAGATTAATTCTAGCACCAAGATCGGCTAAAGTATTTCATGAGAAAGCTTTATTGAAATTAAATGGAATTAGGAAACTTACAGGGTCTCTATGTTTGGGTGGAACTTTGTTTTAAAGAATGGCAGAACTTTCATCGCTCAGAAAAGCGATAGAAATTTGCTCGATTTTGTGTTTGTTATTTACTAGTTGCTTGATAAATTTTCCATAGTTGGGCATTCCGGCTAAGACATCGACAAGAGGGACGTTGATTCAGATGGCACGGATCATGTCGAAGAATTTTCCATATTGAGCTTCCATTTTTTCTTTTCTAAGGCGTTGAGGATATGGGACTATTGGTTTATAAGGTTTGGGTGTCGGTGTTTCTTTGACTGGTTTTATATTTTTAGATTTAGGCTGAGGTGTAGGTTCATCGTCTTCATTATCGCTATCGAAGTTGATAGGGGTTTTAGAATTGTTTTGTTGATAATTTGGGTTGACTAGTGGGTCATAGGATTTACCACTTCGTGTAGATATGGCATTCACATGTTTGTTTCGAGCTTGTGGTGGTTGGTAAGGTTTTGATGAACTACCTTTTGGGTTAGGTTGAGTGTTACTAGGGAGAGATCCAGAAGGTCGATCAGATTGCTTGTCAGCAAACCTGTCGGCTTCACTTCTACACTTCTTTAACTATGAAATGTGGAAAACTGGGTGTACTTTGACATGATCAGGAAGCTGCAACTTGTAAGCCACTTTCCCAATTCTAGACACAATTTGGAAAGGACCATAAAATTTTGCTAAAAGTTTATGCTGACTCTCTTGCCTGACTGTTAACTATCTGTAAGGCTGCAATTTCAAGTAGACCTAACTATTCCACCTGTGCTACTCCAAAAACACACTTACTTCTCTTAGCAAATAGTGAATGCTTCCTTATTTATTGTAATACTGTGGCCAAATGTTGGAGGTGAGCTTGTTTTGAATCACTGTAAACTAAAATATCATCAAAAAACACCAACATAAATTGTCTAAGGAATTCCTTGAAAACTGTATTTGAGATTTTGAATTCATGCTTGATGATTTTTTGTTGTTGTTTCGAGTTTGTTTTTTAGATACATAAAAGTGTCTTTGACAAAATAAATGGTTGAGTGTTGAGCTTTGATGAAATCGCTAAGTTACTTTTGAAGATTGGGTTTATCATCAGAGTGAGATTGATAGTTGTCTCGGTTATAATCGTTTATTCCACTTGAACGCCAGTTATCGCGTTTGGAATCATGGTCGCGGTAATCATCGCGGTAATCATTGTAAAAACAAGTACGACGGAATGTTTCCATTAATTTGGCTTCTTCTTCACGTGACATGGTTATATCATCATCATCAAGGTTTGGTTGTTTTGAGCGAGATTGAAAGTCTTTATATTAAGCATCCATTTTCATGGTCATGGCATCCATTCGGGCCATAATTTTGTCAGTTTCGAAATTACTGTTACCTTTTACGGCGAAAGCAACGGTTTTCTTAAGAGATGATTTGGTTTTTTGATTTTTAGCCCAGTCGAGCTTTAGCAAGACTTTGTCTTTGAAAAGCTGATAAGCTTGATTCGGGGTTTTATAGAGGAAAATACCACCAGCTGCGGCATTTAGAACTTCTTGGGTTATTTCGTTGAGACCATGGTAAAAGATTTTGATAATGTTGCCTTTGGACAGATTATGACCATGGCAGTTTCTAAGCATTTCCTTCATACAAAGCCAAGCATCAGTTAGAGATTCATTTTCATGTTGGAAAAGGCACGGATTTCTCTGAGGAGTTAGTCGAAAAGAGTTGGGGGGGAAAGAATCGGCTAATGAATGCAGTTCGTAATTCATCCATGTTTTGATGGTTCCTTCATTGAGTTCGTCCAGCCAGGTTTTTGCTTCTCTAGTGAGTTATAGGTGAAACATCATTAGGCGGACAACTTCATTTTCGGTATCTCGATATTTAAACATATCGCAGATTCTGAGGAATTCATGAATGTGTTTATGAGGATAGGTTTTGGTTCTACCATCAAATTGGTTTCCTTTGATGAGAGTTAGGTGGTTACCTTTAATGGCAAATTCGTTTGTGGTTTCAGGAATGGTGATTGCGGAACCGGGAGTTAGGGCGACTACACGGTCGGCAGCCCACATGGGTTCATCATCCATCTAATTGAGATTTTTAAGGGTAACAAGAAAGTGACGGAAGTAATTAATGTCAAGAATTGGCGGATAGACAACTCTCGGGTGTTGAGGTGGATTGTTTCTTGGATTGAAGGTAACTCTTTTGTTTTGTCGACGAAGTCTTCGATTTAGAGTACGTTCAAGTTCAGGTAACGGTTCAACAAGTTCAGAGTTGGAAGCACGTGTATGCTAACAAAGGAGAATTTGTCTAGGTCAGCTTGCTAGAAAACTGTATGATGATTTTTTAAAAGAGGGAATGTTAAAAATTATTTTTAAAAGATTTGATTGCAGAACAGCTTTGAAATCCCCGGCAACGGCGCTAAAAACTTTGATGTGTTTCAAAATCTTTAAATTTATAATGACTGAAAATATTAATTTTATTATAGGGAAACACACGGGTAAAAGTATAACCCATGTATGAAGTATAATCTTTAGGTAAGACCAGGTCGTCCACAGGGATTTGCGTAGTGTAGAATAATCAGCTGAAAAATAAACTTTAACAAATGTAAGAAATATGAATACTTCGATAATTTCATATAAGTCATAAGCAATGGTAATAGTTACGATCTTAGACTTAGGACTTTAATTTACAAAAAGTATTTTCTCGTCAGAATATGTTTTCACAAATTAACTTGTTTAACTTAAGACTTATGTTTAGCTAACTCGATCAGATGTGTCACTCAAATAATCCAGTTACTATTATGTTAAATCTCTTTTTGTTTATCAAATAACGTAAGTGGATTTCTCGTCATAGACGATACAGATCGTAGACAAGCCTTTAAAACTAAATAGATCACAACGGCTCTTTCGACCTATACCGGTGTGAGTATACAATCAAAGTTGATAATCAAAGTTGACAAGATCAGAAACGATAGGATTATAACAAAAGCTTAAGATTAACATGATCATAATTATACCAAATGCTTATTCATTATATTATTTTCACCAAGTAGTCATGAGAGATTTAGCCTCTCACGGCTATGAAGTTCATATCAAGATTAAATTGATAAACAAGAAACATACTATGACCGGGTAAGAGTATGGATCAAAACTTTCCCGTAACAAGTATGGAATCTAAATACACTATTTTATTCTTAGAATTATGATATTGTTCTTCCTCGTTCTTCTTGATTTGATCTTGAATCTTCAAAAGGTATAGTGTTTATGGCATAGGAAAAGGTTAAGGAGATTTAGGATATTCCAAGGAAAAGGGATAGTGTGTGAGATGAGAGGAGTGTGTGAGAATGAGTTGATGAAATGTGTGAGAATTTTGGCTCTATTTATAGGCTGATTTTTGGGTAGAAGTACGGTGCACAAAATAATTTGTACGACGCACTTGGTGTGTAAATGCGATAGTATTAAATGACTTCATTTTATTTGGTGTAGCCAGATGGGAAGTGCGGTGCATAATTTTTTATGTGCGGCGTACTTAAGGTTTTAATGCACTATTTTGACCGGGCCTTTAATTGTTTTGACTTTGGGGATAAGTGCGGCGCACATTTGCATTTTTCAGCTTGAGACTTTATCTTTTCTTGTATCTTGCTTTCCGAAGTGTATACGTACTTGATCTTTGCTTTATTTGAGCTTATGATGTCTTCAAGTGAACCTGCAAGTATTTCATGATATTAAGTATCGAAAGTTCATGAGAAATGATAAAATATATATAAATAACGCCACCAAAAACATGTATAATTTAGGCGTTATCACTGCCTTAGCTGCTCAATGGTTCTCATCTGCTTAAGTGGATTCAGGTTTCTCTTATCAACTTCAGCAAGCAGAAAGGAACTGAAGGCCATGGCATGATCATCTAGCCTAGGTCCTTGATGACGTCTAAAGAAGATTTCTTGTATAGTGTATAGCATGGTATTCGAGAAATCTTTTAGATCTTCAATGGTAACAAAATCTTGTCTATGGTAAGAGTTAAACATGATCATACCAAGGACAGGTTTATTTAGCACAGTACCAGCTAAATGATCTTCATACTAAACTGATGACTTGAGCCTTTTGTTTGCTTTGAAGTAATCATGGATGTCATCAGCATGCTTTCTCTTTTTGTTTGCAAGATCATTTAGTTTGTCGAGAGGGTCTTGTTTACCTAAAGGATTATCCAAGTTGATACCTAGTTCTGCTTTATTTATGTGAATGTGTCCATTCTTGAATGTATCTGGTCATAGATGTCTTTCCATCTTTTACCAGTTCTGTTGGGACATGCATTCATGACTTCTCTCCATTCACTAAGGTACAGATCACTGGCTTTGAAGTTGGGAATAATTTCACTTGTACCATCCTCTTTGTATACTTTAAGTGTAATTGGACCCTTTTTGGTCAAGACATCATAGTTGGTGATTCTTGATTATGCTTTTCTATTTAGCATTTTGTCACAGTATTTGTCAAACTGTAACTTGTCATTGTAATACTTGTTCACTACTTCTGGACCAAGAAGATCAACAAACTCTTCTTTTCTTAATTCACTTTCATGTCTAGCTGCTTTAGCTTTGGCCTCTTCCTCTATTTCTTTTGTTGATTGATTTGTTCTTTAGTTAGATGGATATGCTTTCCATCTTTAGTAATAAAATCAAATTTCTTTGCTTTCTTAACACTATAAGATTCAACCATAGACCTAGACACATAAGTTTCATCATCATCATAATCACTGTCAGTACTCTCTTTTACATCCTCCTCTGATGATACGGCCTTTTTGCCTTTGTCCTTCATGGTATGCCCCCCCTCAGGTTGAGAGGAGCTTTTTGGTGGAATATGGAGAAAAGGAGATTGCATTTGGATTGTGGTGGTTGTGATGACTGGAGGAATGATTGGTGTTGTAGGTGCTGGTGTTGGTTTTGATTGTTGCTTGGTCAGGTTTTCTTTTTCAACATTATTTTTAGTTCTTCTTTGAAAAAGCTGAGAGATTGTTGTTTGATTTGTGTTCTGCTCCCCCTCAGCAGGCATAGTGTCAGCTTGGCCTGCTGAAGGAACACTTTGATCTCTAAATTTTGATGAGGCATAATCTAAAACCTGAGCAAACGTGTTTAAAGCTTTTGTGACATTTAACAAGAGACTTGGAAGAGTATCCAAGATTTTTAGCTTAGCTTGAACTGATGCAACCTGTACTGGTAGTGAAAGAAATTCCGCTGGAAGTTCCCACTGAAGAGTCTTTAGTTCAGCGACTTGAGATGTAAGACTGGTGACAGTTTTTGTAAAGTCTTCCAGCTTGGTGGGAATTTCTTTCAAACCTTCTAGTAGCTCAATTTCCAATTCATGAACTTGTTTCTTTAACCCTTTTACTTTTTTAGTTAGTTCATTAAACTTGGAGGGAAGGTCCTTCAGCTTAGTTGGTAGTGAGCTGCTAAAGTCATGAGCAGATAAAATATTTGAGAATTCAGTTTGTAGAGACTTTACCAGAAGCTCATTGAGTTGTCCTACATTAGGAAATGAAGGTTGAGCTTTAAGGAGAGCGGCTTCAGCTTCGGCTTTGTTTTTCTCAAGTTCCAGTTTGTGCTTTTGAGACTGGAGAATGAGGACTTGGTTGGTAAGCTCTTGAATTTGAGAAGACATGAGAGATGAGGATTTATGAATTAAGGTATCTTCAGTTTCAACATTTGTAATAGCATGAACTTTGTCTGCCTTCTCATCTTCATCACTGTCATCAACAACAATGATAGGATCATCTTTAGGTGAATCCAGGTCTCTAAAGCTTGGCTGAACACTTGACACTAGTTTTGCTAGATCTTCTAACTTGATTGTTCTTGAGGCTTCATCTTCCTTAACCTGTCTAGCAATGGAGCTGGCCCATTTTCTTGTTGTAGGTTTAGTGATGACCGTTTCCAATCCTTCACTTACAGATTGGGTTTTGTTTGCAAGAACATGTGGGTCAGTACCTGCAAATAAGTGATCATATGAAGTGTTTTTTGTTCCTTCATTCATACCCTATTGTTGAGGTACAAAATCACTAGGAGCAGATTTTCCAGGATCAACTTTAGCTGTGGAAATTGCTGAAGCATCAATTCCTGATGCAGACTCAGAGTGAATAATGAAAGATGCTGAATAAATAGGCTTATTTAAAATAAATGCTGACATACCACTACTGAGCTGAGGGTTGGCTCTTGCTTCATTGGTGACCCCTAAAGAGGTTAGACCACCATTTGCTTGCCGGTCCTCTTTATGCATTTCAGCAACCACTGGTGTGGAAGCTGAAGTCTAGCTTAGGTTAGAGTCCATGGCCGAGCTAGACTCTTTCTTTCTTTTCAATTGGCCAGTTTTAGAGCCAGCATGTGCTTTGGAAGACCCACTTTTTGTTGCCTCTTTGCTAGACACAGAGGGTTGTTTAGAAGAAGTTAAATGCTTCTTGTGTCCAGGTTTAGCTCTAGGCTTTGTGCCTTGGGGAACCCTCTCAGCATTAGAAGAGGGCTTGGGAACTTTAAATACCACTGGCTCAGCTACATTATAGATAGCTAACATGTGGTCTATGAAGAGAGGTACTTTAGGTTGGTTGGGCTTCAGTGCCCAATTGTTAACACTAAAGACTTGAGTGGGATAGGGTGTTACTTCACCATCTCTATACCCTTCCTTCATCTTGTGCATCATCATTAGAGATAGAAATCTATTGTAAAGTACAACCTTTTCTCTATGTCTTTTGTTTAGTTTGATGATGATGTCTTCCCAAAAGATACTGGCATATTATATGTTGATCCTATTTGCTAGACTTTATAGTATGATGGCATCTTTGTTGGTAGTCTGAACAAAACCTCCAGTTTTACCTCCTAAATACTGGATAATCTATGCCATTAATAATCTCCAGTTAGGAGGAAGAAGACTCTTTTTGACAGTCCATTTGACAAGAACAATTTCCCCATACCCTATTGTTTCAAACCATGGCCTAACTAAGTCGATAGATGGTGGTGCAACATATTCTCTAGAGTGAGGAAGGTAATGTGCACCAATGGCATTCCTAAAGGTGTTTACCCCTACTTCGCCATAGATACCACCAGTAGGGACAAAGAAAGAGACCTTAGAGTTTTCAAGCGCTTTAGCCGAGTACCAAAACTTGGCTAGGTATTCTTTATACATGTTTGGGGATCTGGTTAATGGTTCTCTAAGGCATCATTTGGAAATAAAATCATAAACACATTTGAAAAAATCATGCTTAGTGTGTTTTGGGTATAGAAGAGCAACCTCATTGTTTGTGTTGAGGATGATATCTTCAAGATTGAAGCTTACTTGTTTAGCAACAACAAAGGGTTGTTCTTGTTGTGGAGTATTTTATTCTTGGTTTGCTATTTGATGTGATTAGGGTTTTGATGATTTGATTTATTTTTGGTTTTTTGTGAGTACGTTCTTGGTGAGATGATTTGTTCTGTTTTGAGATGTGATTTATGAATGGTGAACTAGGTTTATATGATTTGTTACTTTTTACTTTTTCTTTTCAGGAATTGATAACTACCAAATGGAAGTTATGTATTTGTAAGAAATTTAAGGTTTGGTTTTAACATGTGTGTGAAACTGTGTATTTAATGAAAGTCCTTTCGACATGCTTCTGACACATAGAATAGTGGTCACCCGTCTGTGCACTGGTAAAGTAGGTGAGAGAAAAGGTGAGGTCATTTGAACGATTGAAATTCATCTTTTAATAAACTTTTAAATTAGTTAACTTCTTTTATAAGAAATCACTTAATAAAATTATTCATTTTGAAGATCATTTTTTTAAACTGACCTTATGATTAATGTTTAAAAACTAAACTAGGTTTAGGTTTGATGTCATGTTATGATGAACCGATTATTGTAATCATCATTATCATCAATCTTCCAGCGAAGGCGACAAAACTACAAGTTCTCATGCAAATCCATAAATGAGACATGTGTGATTGCTCAGTTACTTCACTCGAGAGACAACTGAAGACTTAGATAAAATCATTTTATAAACTGAACTGAAGAAAATGAACCAGTTTTGTTTAGTTCTTGACTTGACCAATATTTGTGCTCCAGCGAAGGCGACAAAATCACACATGCTCATGCAAATCCATGAATGAGACATTTGTGATTGCTCAATTACTTCACTTAAGCAAACTAAAGGTTGTATGCAAAAACTGAACAAACACTTAACATATGAAAATTTGTTCAGTTTTGGATAAAAGCGCTGAACCTTTAGTTTTCTTCAGTCAGTACTGAAGCTTCAGGTTTTGAATCAATGTTCAGCATACATAGTTCATCAATCATTCTTTTGAAAGATAGCTTATCCGGAAGCTTGATGAAGATATCAGCAAGTTGATATTGAGTGGGAATGAAATGAAATTCTATGTCCCCTTTGAGGGTATAATTCTTGATCTGATATTAATAAGCTTTGTTTTTTTAGTGCAGAATTGAATTGTTTGAGTTTGCAATAGCACTTGTGTTATTTCAAAATATGGGTACCTTTTCATATATGATATCATAGTCAGTGAGTTGACTCCTTATTCATAGTATGTTGTTACAACATCTAGCAGCATCTACATCTTCAGCTTTATCTGAGAACATAGCTACAAATTGCTGCTTATTCGCACTTCAGCAAACAAGCTTGCCTTCTAGAAACTAACAAGCACCTGAAGTGCTTTTTTTTGTCCATGTTGCATCCAGTATAGTCAGAGTCTCAGTATCCTTTTAGGTCAAAACCTAAACGTTTGGATACTGAAGACCAAGGATGAGAGTACAAAAAGTTCTCCTAACAGCAATAAGGTGGGATTCCTTAGGATTTGTTTAATATCTTTCGTAGAGATAAGAGAGACTTGGATGTCACGTCTGCTTTTAGTTAGGCACATTAGTGATCCAGTCATACCTCTATACTGTGTCTCATTTATAGCTTTTCCATTGAGATCATGTCCTAACATGTTAGGGGGTACCATTAGAGTTATCACTGATGAACCATTTATGTCATACTTTTTCAATAGATCTTTGACATTTTTGGTTGATTGAAATGCTTCTTTCAGATGGATTAATCTGAAATCCAGGGAAGTAGGTGATGACACCTATTGTTCTCATTTCATATCTTTGAGTCATTAGTTTGGGTTTTGTTAGATAGACAGAGTGGTGTCTATCTTACCTCTTACAAACTTATTTTCAGTAAGAGTGTTGAGAGAGTTTCATACCATGCTCTTGAAACTTGTTTAAGTCCATAAAGAATTTTGTCCAATTTGTAGACATGGTTGAGGAATTCACTACATCTCAAAACCTAGGGGTTAATTGACATAAACTTCTTTTAGTTAACCATTGAGGAATGTACATTTGACATCCATTTGATAAACTATGAAGTTTATGTATGTGGCAAAGGCAAGAAAGATCCTGATTGCTTTAAGTCTTGCAAATGGTGCAGGATTTTATCATGATTTATGCCTTCATGTAATAAATGATTAAATTAAGCATTATTGACTTATGATTACAATGCCAGATTCCTCCTTGATTGAAAAGACTTGAAATTGTATCATGTGCTGAAGTATCTTCCATTTGGAGAGGATAAGAGTTTAGAGATCTAAACATCTTCAGTTTTATGAGGTTATCAATGAACTGGTTTTCATTGGTGTGTTTTTTTGTTCAAACTGATCATCATTAATGAGTTCATCAGTTTGAAATAGATGATCATTTTTTACCATTGTGATCAATTTGATCATCTTGACCATATTGGTCAGGTGAGATTTATGCTTTAATAATAGTTGATTTTTTTCATAAGGTTTTATGAAGAAATCTCAGTTGTTAAAAGCGTTATAGTGTTCATGCTATGGAACATTCACTTTCCTTCCCTTTTTTGAAAACTATACCATAACCATAACCTTCAGTGGTGTATGTGGAGTTATTTCCATACATTCCTTCAGGTCCTGGTACATCTAATATTTATGCAGGTAATCCTTGATATATGTTTTGAACGACCATTATTCAAAAGAAATAAAGATTCCATGATGTTACACTGCAAAAAATAGGATTAGGATGGTTAGTTTTGATTAGAATCCCACCTTTTAGTGGGAGTCTTTGATCTTAGAGCACTTGATGATTCAGTCTTACTTGCTTTGAAAGACTCAGCTTTCTTAGCTTGAAGAGCTTCTCTTTTCCTGAACCACTCAATGTCATTGTGATCAGATGTGGTATGAACATTGCTACCACATGTTTCACAGTTCTTTATGACATGTTGAGGGTTTCTGGGTTTGATTCCTTTTCTTAGAGAAATAATCTTGTTATGACCATGAGTATCATGATCATAGCTTCCACATATTTCACATATGGGATAGTATACACAATCATCAGATCTATGATCATTATATCTACAATGTATGCAGGAAGGAAAAGGTATTGCTGGCTTTGAAGGTCTAAATATTAAGGAAGATTCACCTTGACGAATATGATACGGATTTATATTCATGGAAGACATAAATTCAGCATGATCACATGTTCTGTGATTAGTTCTCTTGTACTTTTTACAAAACAAAACTTGATAACAATTCTCAGAGAGATGATTGCTTTCTCCACAAAGTTCACAATTCATTTTGAATTGAGTTTTGTATTTGTTTGAAGTGCATTCCTGTTGAGTATTTTTGTTTCTGAAGTAAGATGACTTATTCTTGCTAATTTGTAATTTTAGGTCATTAAGCTCTTTCATTACAATAAACAAAGGAGGATCATCTTACATTTTCACATTGTTTAACTTACTAGCAGGAGCTGAATTAGTTTTAGAAGATGAAGAACTTTTGCTACCTCTAGAAGGAGCTGATGATGGTTTATTTATTATGATACCTTTTAAAGTTTCAGCTTTGAATGTGGATTTTGACTTCAAAATTGATTTGATAGTCTTTGGTCCAGAAATAGGTTCAGGACCATCCAACTTCTTCAGTGGAGGAAGAGGAATGCTACAGACTAAAGATTCATCAGCTAAATCATAATTAGTCGTTGAAGATTAAGTGACAGCAACTGAAGGATCAATTGTGTTTCTTTAAGACTCATCTGAGGGTATCTTACCAGTATCATAATTTGATAGAGTAGACTTTTCAGCTTTAGATAACCTAGGTTTATTACTATTAGTAATAGATACATTATCTGCTAAAGACTTTACAAATATCAAGTCTTTTGGCCCAAAACTGAAGGTATCTTCAGTGAGCTGGTCAATTCCTAGGATTTTCTTCTTTTGAGTGGGAATTTGTTTACAGATACACTGATTTACTTTACTAGAAATGTTTAGCCAAGCTTCTGTAATAGAAGTTAGCTCTTTCAGTTCATTTCTTAAGTTTTGATTCTCTTTGAGAATCTTAGTGTTTGCATGATGCATGGTAAGAAGATCAAGCTTTGCTTGTTTTAATACCAAAAGTTGTTCTTTACATGTATTTAGTTCTTGAACAAGATTTCTATGTTTTGACATGATATTGTTTCTTTGTTCTTCAACATAGTTTAGATCAATACATAGATAATCTATAAAGAATTTTCTATCATCATTATCTTCCATTTCAAGAAGAGTGTGTACCTTTTTCATAGAGATCTTAATCTATTCACCATTTCTGGCACTTTCTTTGCCAACATAAACTCTTTCTACATCAGCAAGAGCCATAAGAACTTTAACTTTGGTTACTTCATTATTATTAGATGACACTTCTTCTTCATCCCAATCATACGTTTCAGCAGTTAGACCTTTGTTTTTGCCCGAGGGCAAACTGTGAACAAAAGTACTGGAACTGAGGAGGGCTAGTTTAGCTTTGACTTTGTTGTATTTGGCTTCAAAGTCTTTGGTATGCCTCGGTTCAAGTTTGTGCTCAGAGGAAAGAAGAATTTTTGGTTAAAAAGGTGACTGATATGAAGGAATTGATGTCTTTGACCAACAGTCTCTTGCAAAATGACCCTTCTTGCCACATTTGTAGCATTCAGTTTGGTCAGTTGCTTTTGCACTGCTAAACCTTTGAGTACCCTTTTTGAAGAAGCTTTTAGATTTGGCTAAAAGAGCTCTTGCTTGGTATTCTTCTTCAAGGTCATTCATGTTCTCTTGACTGCTTCTTGTATCCTCTTCATCATCAGGACTATCTTGAAAGTCCTGGATAATAGAGGTAGAGAAGAAGGCAGTTGACAGTAGAGCTGCAGGGACAAGAGTTTTCTCTTTATTAGTATCATAAATATTGTTTATAAGGTTTTCTTCATATTTGAGTTTACCAAATAGAGAAGCAAGCTCAGATTCTTTCACATGATTTGTGTTTTTGAGACTTTGGCAGAAGGCTAGCCACTTCTTTGGTAACCCATTTATAAACCAGTATTTATCTCAAGCTTTAAATGTTTAATGCCATCATTTACTAATTCATTCATCAAAGCTTTATATCTTGTGAAAGTTTGTGTTAGAGATTCACCTTCTTTGAATTTAAAGGTGTTATAGCACAACTTCAGGTCCATGCCCCTACTTTCTTTTACATCAAAGGGCCCCTCATGATATAGTATCAGGTCATCCCAAGTAGATTTTACAGTTAAGCAGTTTATGACAGAGTTTATTTTGTCATCTAGAAGCACAGACGTAATGAGACTTTTAAGTTGCTGATCTAAGTTAGCAGCTTTTCTCTCCTCAGGTGTCTATTGTGTCTTTCGCTTACTTTGACCAGCAGCCATAGAGATATAAGGACCGTTTGAAATGATATTTTCAAATTGAGGTTCAATACCAATGATATGGCACAGGAACATCTTTTTCCAATTGGTGAAATTTTCCACCTCTAGTATAGGAGCAGCATTTAGTTGCCCCCTATATTTAAGAGTCTATGGTACTTCTACTGCTGCCATTTAAGATGGATCTTGATTTATCTTGATTTTAAAAAATTCTTTGAGCCTTTTTATATATCATTTTAAAGGGATTTTATAAACTGGCTCTGATATCACTGTTGGTCCCTTGGAATCTAATAAAAAGGTTTAGCAAATTAAACTAATCAGATTCCATGGCAACGAAGTGAGTTTTAAATATATATATATATATATATATATATATATATATATATATATATATATATATTTATATATTATATATGAAGATTAGAACAGAACAAAACACACAAAAGTATTTTTCCAACGTATATGTTCTTAGTAGAATTCAAATAAAGAATCTTTGCCACATCCTTACTTGCTAAATAGCAGGTTGGTTGAATGAATTGGGGTGCTAGGTGTTATCTCCTTCGAACTTATTCTCTAACCAAAGTTATGAGAAATAAGAAAACAAACTATTCGACTAGAACTGAAGCTTCAGCTTTAGCAGTTTCTATTCAGTTTGTTTAAGAGATAAATGAACTTTTTAATGTGTATCACATTAATTGGAAGAGATATCATTTACTCTAGTAATCCCTTTACTTTTATAGGCAAAGGGATTAGGGTTTACAAGTTAACGTAGTACGCGTGTCATGCATCCAATAGGTGGTTAAGATATTATTTAATGCAGATGTGCTCTAAAGTACCAGGTATAATCCTTTAAAGAAAGTTGTTGTACTTCTATACCAACTTTAGAAGCACCTTTTTCCAAGAAGATTGTTTTATTCCTTTTGACATATAGCAATATTTTTCTTGTCTTGTAAACCTTCTAGAAGTGAAACAAATGTTTCAATCTTCTGTTAAGGAGATAGACAAAGTTCAACTTGGAATTGTCAACCAAGCTAAACTGAAGCTCTTTCCAAAGGCCTTCTTCAGTTTTTGTACCACTGCATAAACTGAAGTGAAGATACTTCCCAATCTTCAAAGGACCTGAAGAGCTGACGCTGAAGAAACATCAGTGATTCAAACTAAAAGACTTCAGCTTTAGTAACACTTAGGGGATTTTATGTTTAAATCTACTAAAAGACTAAAGGGCTCGGAACTGAACCCAACAGAATAGTAATATATTGGATGTTTATGTCTACTCTTTATTACATACACATTAAGTCATTGACATGATCAAAGACTTATATAAATCATGCATTTGGCTTGGTAATACTATTGACACCATTACATTTTAACTTAAGTTGGTAAATCAGAAAAGTCATAGAGTATAAGTTCATCTAATGAATTGTGAGATTTCATCACTTTTTAATCTTATTAGAATACCACAATTTTATGGTATGTCCAACAAGGATAATTAAACTATATATTGATATTGTTTTGATTCATGATGACCTTAACTTATTTAACTCCAAAAGAGATCAAGGTTAGATAATTGAGTATGTCGTTGATATACCCAATAAGACTCCAACCTAGAAGGTTAATTAAGAAATTGTTTTAGTAATAAAATGTGTCTTAATTGAAGTTCTAAATTTGTTAAAAATCTCTTAGAGATTATTATTAACAAAAGCCTATAATAGTTCAGTGTATTTTGTATGGATACCAAAAGGAAACGATAGGATACCACTTCTATAACTCACACAAGAACAAACTTTATGTTGCTTATTATGCTAAGTTATTTGAGAATAGTATCAAATTTACAAGAAGAAGTGGGAGCCTCACTTTGCTAAAAGCGAGTGAGAGTAATGTAGGCCTTGAATTACTTCAAGAATAAAATACATAAACCTTCTGAATGCACTAGTGAATGTCATGTTAAGGCTAAACATGAAAATGTTGAACCTGAGAATGATGTTACTTAGATTCATAGATCTGTAAGGATTTCTCATGATATGTTTTATATAATTGGTGAGGATTATGAGTTAGAGGATCATAGTGAACCTGCTAACCATATGAAATGCATGATTAGATCTTAGATCTAATAGATGCCTTAAAGACTATTAATGATAAGATATTGTCTAAAAGGATATCATCATATTCTTGGAATTTGTTTTATCTTTAACCTATCAGTTTTATGACAAGGTTTAAATGAGTTTCCTTTAAGAGAAGACTCATAGGGACAATATTGTATACTGTTGGGATTAAAAGTCTTTTTGATGTTGTTTGAATTACTGTTGCTCATGTTTGTGTTAATGTTGCTCAGCTGGAGTTAGTACTACTCAGAAACTTCAAAGAAAATATGCTAAGTAGTTACTATTGTTAGTACAAAGTTAAGACTGCTAAGCTGAAGTTAATGCTGCTAGTGAAAATATGCTTGAAGTTACAACCGCTAGTGAATATCAAGTTAATGCTACTAGTTAGTACTGCTTATATGATATGTATTAGTTGTTTATAGAAAAGATTTTAGATACTTAGGAAAGTATTGTAAGCCGACTAGGACTCCTTGGTGTATAAAAGGAGGTCCTAGGGCATAGAGTTTGATATCGTTTTTCAATCTTAGTCGTATAATTCATAGCTTCAAGGTCTTTGTAACCCTAATACTTTGAGAGTATTCGTATTATTATCATTAATAATATTGGAGCTTGTTTGTTGAATTATATGTTCATAGAATTACTGTTTCATTGATAATTCTTCTTAATATTAAAGATTAGATTCCGCATAATCTTTAATACATTCAAACAAAGCTTTTACTATAGTTGTGTTAGATTTATCTAATATAACTAAACCTTAAACAAGCTTAAGGAATTCGATCTATTGAAGTGGGATCAACAAGTGGTATTAGAGCTTGTTGAAAGCTTTGAAAGAGAAGAACCTATTTTTATACATAAGATCTTTTGCTAAAAGATATGGATCAAGATTCTGCACACATGGTGGCTGCATCCAAAGTTCCTATGCTCAAACTTGGTGAGTTTGAGATATAAAGGATGAGAATTAAACAATATATCCAGATGATAGACTATGCACTGTAGGAAGTCATAGAGAATGGTGCAACCTTGCCAAAAATAATAACTGCGGAAGGTGTTGTGACAGTGGTGCCTATTACAACTGCCGAAGAAAAGGCTCAAAGAAGATTAGAGGTGAAAGCTAGAAGTACTAATGATGGGCATTCCCTATGAACATCAGTTTAAGTTTTAACTCTATAAAAGGATGCTAAGAAGGTTGCTAGAATCGCTATAGAAATAGATTTTGGTAGGAATGCAGCTAACTAAAAAGATCAAGGAATCTCTTAAAAGCCAGCAATATAAAAGTTCACTGCTCTAAGATCAGAGATGCTTGATCAAACTTTTGTTAGGCTTCAAAAACGTGTGAGTCAGTTGGAGCTTTTGGATAAAAGCTCTTTACAAGAGATGTTAATTCAAAAGTTATTAAGAAGTTTGTATATGAGTAGAACACACTGTTTGTTGTATGGAGGAATAAAAGCTGTATTTGGATACAATGAGCATGGATGAGTTCTCTACAACAACCTCAAGGTGTATGAACCAGAAGTTAAAGGGATTTCTAGCTCAAGTTCAAGCACATAGAATATGGCTTTTATGTCCTTTTCAAATAACCAACCACTAAGCAACACTATTGAAGGCAGTTAATATGATCATGGAGTTTCTACTACTAGCACTCAAGTTTAATGCCTGCTAACTCTACAATTATTGATATCTTGAGTGATGTTGTTATTTGTGGCTATTTTTTGATAAGTCAACAAAATAGTCCTCAACTTGTACATGAGGACTTGCAACAAATCCATCCAGATGACATGGAAGAGATGGATTTGAGATGGCAAATGGCCATGTTGACTATGAGGGAAAGAAGGTTTTTGAAGAATACAAGAAGGAAGCTTACTGTTAATGGCAATGAGACTATTGGTTTTGATAAGTCCAAAGTGGAGTGCTACAACTGCCACAAGAGGGGACATTTTGCTAGGGAGTGCAGAGCTCTAAGAAATCAAGACAACAAGAACAAGGAAAGCTCAAGAAGGAGTGTGCCTGTGGAAACATCTACTTCTACACCTTTGGTGTCATGTTGATGGCCTTGGTGGATATGACTGGAGTGATCAGGCAGAGGAAGGGCCTAATTATGCACTCATGGCTTACTCATCTTCAAGGCCGACTCAGAGCTATTATGTTCATTGAATTACTGTTTCATTGATAATTCTTCTTAATATTAAAGATTAGATTCCGCATAATCTTTAATACATTCAAACAAAGCTTTTACTATAGTTGTGTTAGATTTATCTAATATAACTAAACCTTAAATAAGCATAAGGAATTCGATCTATTAAAGTGGGATCAACAAGTGGTATCAGAGCTTGTTGAAAAACTTTAAATAAGAAGAACCTATTTTTATACACAAGATCTTTTGCTAAAAGATATGGATCAAGATTCTGCACACATGGTGGCTGCATCCAAAGTTCCCATGCTCAAACTTAGTGAGTATGAGATCTGGAGGATGAGGATTGAACAATATATCCAGATGATAGACTATGCATTGTAGGAAGTCATAGAGAATGGTGTAACCTTGCCAAAAACAACAATTGTGGAAGGAGTTATGACAGAGATGCCTATTACTATTGCTGAAGAAAAGGCTTAGAGAAGATTAGAGGTGAAAGTTAGAAGTACTTTAATGATGGGCATTCCCAATGAACATCAGTTAAAGTTTAACTCTATAAAGGATGCTAAGAATTTGCTAGAAGCGGTAGAAAAGAGATTTGGTGGGAATGCAGCTACAAAGAAGACTCAAAGGAATCTCTTAAAGCAGTAATATGAAAACTTCACTGCTCCAAGTTTAGAGATGCTTGATCAAACTTTTGATAGGTTTCAAAAGCTTGTGAGTCAGTTGGAGCTTTTGGATGAAAAGCTTTCACAAGAAGATGTTAATCATAAGTTATTAAGAAGTTTGTCACCTGAGTGGAACACACATGCTGTTGTGTGGAGGAATAAAGTTGATTTGGATACAATAAGCATGGATGATCTCTACAACAACCTCAAGGTGTATGAACCAGAAGTTAAAGGGATGTCTAGCTCAAGTTCAAGCACACATAACATGGCTTTTGTGTCCTCTTCAAATAACAACACTAGCAGCACTAATGAAGCAGTTAATACTGCTTATGGAGTTTCTACTGCTAGCACTCAAGTTAATGCTGCTAACTCTATAAATATTGATTACTTGAGTGATGCTGTTATTTGTGCATTCTTTGCTAGTCAACCAAATAGTCCTCAACTGGTACATGAGGACTTGCATCAAATCCATCCAGATGATATGGAAGAGATGGATTTGAGATGGCAAATGGCCATGTTGACTATGAGGGCAAGAAAGTTTATGAAGAATACAAGAAGGAAGCTTACTGTTAATGGCAATGAGACTATTGATTTTGATAAGTCCAAAGTGGAGTGCTACAACTGCCACAAGAGGGGACATTTTACTAGGGAGTGTAGAGCTCCAAGAAATCAAGACATCAAGATCAATGAAAGATCAAGAATGAGTGTTCCTGTAGAAATATCTACTTTCATAGCTTTGGTGTCATGTGATGGTCTTGGTGGTTATGACTGGAGTGATCAGGCAGAGGAAGGACCTAATTATGCACTCATAGCTTCCTCATCTTCAAATTCTGATTCAGAGGGTAATCCACAAATGGATTTACAAGATCAAGGAGTGATTGATAATGGACGCTCAAGGCACATGACAGGGAATATGTTTTATCTTACAAACTATGAAGAGATAGATGGAGGATATGTTGCTTTTGGAGGGAACCCCAAAGGAGGAAAGATTACAGGAAAAGGTACCATTAAAACTGGTAATCTAGATTTTGAAAATATGTATTTTGTGAGAGAGTTAAAGTTTAATCTCTTTAGCATCTCACAAATGTGTGATAAAAATAATAGTGTTCTTTTTAATGACACTGAATGTATTGTTTTATCTCCAAACTTTAAGTTAATTGATGAAAGTCATGTTTTACTTAGAGTTCCTAAAAAGAACAATATGTATAGTGTTGATTTAAAGAACATAGTTCCTAAAGGAGGTTTAACTTGCCTTTTTGCAAAAGCCACATCTGATGTTTTAAACTTCAACCAACACTCAAATAAGTTGTAATAACTTAATTTACAACATTACCAATCATATTCAATCATCATTTCATCATTTCATTACCATTATACGAGAATTAAAACCAAGAAACCCTAAACGTGCCCTAATTTGACTTTAGACCCGTTTACTCGTTTTCACCCATTTTAAACCCGAACCCATAACAATAACTGATGTAAAAACCCTTAATACAAGTCCTACAACATTAATCTCATTATATCACCAATACATACGAATTATAAGCAACATAAACTTAATCCGAGCCCTAATGGAACCCGCGACCCTATTCTTGCAATTTGACCCATTTTGAGACTCCACTTTGCAAAAGAACACCTTAGTGACTCACCTACTTGATTCATAATCAGCTTACAAGCACCACAATCCAAATCTTGATCTCCAAGTGAGCCACATCTCTTCTTTTTGCTCCACATAAGCCGTGGCACCATAAAACCCTAAACAACACTTCAAGCTAGTTTCTAGCTTTGTAAAATCATCATGTAGACTCTTCGCCTCATCTTCTAGCTCCTCTAAACTCTGCTAATACAGATCTGACCACTTAATTCTATCCAAACTTGGGCACCAAGGTTGAATTAAACGATAAATAGGGGCGGATACCCTCATTTCTTCTCATCCCCCACATCTTCTTCTATAACCCATAATAGCAGTAATCCTTTGCTCAAGAAGTGTTCTAAGGAGTCCTAAGACCAGAAGTGAAGTGAAAGATTGAAGCCTTGAAGCCCCGGAGTCGTTATTCTAGGCGTACGAAGCTAAAAGTCTCGATTTTGACCCATTTTCAAGCTATAAGCTCAAACACAGGTTCTATGATCTTCATACCTGCTGCTACACTCTTATATGTTATATGATCTATTATTCTCTCGTTAAATTTTATAACTCAATTCATACTCATTTTCCATTTTGATCCAAAACCGTACACCTGAAACCCTAATTTTATGTTTTTCTTAAAACGAAATGTTATAATGGTTAAATATAGTTATAATCTATCCTAACATGCTTAACTAATGTTAATATAACTACTTTATTTATTATTAAAAGAATTTGAAATAAAAACCTACGCGTTTTCATTATAAAACCCTAATTCGACCTGTTTTGATTTCTAGCTTAACGAATCGTTAATCTGAACTTTTGTTAAGTTAAACCTTCATATTTTAGCTTATATTAATAAGCTATAACCTGCAAATGTCTTTTGGAATGTTAAAATAAGCTTGCATGGCAATTCGGACTTGTTTTGTAAATATTATCCATGCAAGGGGTTAGGGGTATATCATCGTACTTCTTAAACTTATAACTAAAAGGACTGAAAATGCCATTTTATCAAAATTATAACTATAAGGGTCTATTATGTCACTTTCCAAAGTGCAAGGTTTACTTTGTACATCTTTTAAACTTGAAGGACCAAACTCGTAAAAGTGCAAACTCCAAGGGTATATTTTGCCATTTTTCATTCTTAAGGGTGTAAAATGTAACATTTTGAAAAAGTATAAAAACATGTTTAAAACATTACAAGACATAACTTTAATTAACGCTTGACGTGCTTAACATTTCCAGTTATTAAGCAAAACGCTTAAAAACGATTATATCGTATCACAATACTAGGGAGCTTCATATTAAGGGGTTTCATCTTGGTATTACGTTCTGACTGAGTTGTTGGGTTTATGATTTAAAGTGCCCTAGCTCCTCAAACGTTTACTGAATGACTTCTGAATTATGATGGCCCGAACGGTGATACAATAATTCCAAACTTTCTAATCAAACTCATAACAATATTAGACTCTTTGAACAAAAGTTCTAGAGTACAATCTACCTAAGACTTGACATATTTACTCAGGTTGCATGACGTGGCTGTTTACTATCATTTGCTATATCAACCTTCCCTGTTAAGATTGTGATAAAGTCGTCAGTTTCTTTTTGTCAATTTATTTATTACAACTACTTATTCAGGTGGATTATACACCTCGCCTTTACTTATTACATGTTTGATAAACCTTTAGCGAGGGGATACATGACTTGTTACAAAACTTATTTTATATACCGTTTATCTTATAACAATTGTGAATACTTTTCAAAGACTTAATGAGTTCATAACCTCACACATACTTTATAATCTCGTGATACCTACTATAAACCATAAATGAAGTGTTTTCTAAACTATATGCTATCTTGATATATTATTGCCTAAGTACATGAAAATGTCTATTTGGGTAGTATCTCCCAATATCTCTTTAATATCTATTTGGGTAGTATCTCCCAATATCTCTTTAATATCTATTTGGGTAATATCTCCCAATATCTCTTAAATATCTCTTTGGGTAGTATCTCTCATTATCTCTTTAATATCACTTTAGGTAGTATCTCCCAATATCTCTTTAATATCTCTTTGGGTAGTATCTCCCAATATCTCTTTAATATCTCTTTGGGTAATATCTCCCAATATCTCTTTAATATCTCTTTATGTGATTCATGAGTTTAGGGCAATAATACTGTTCTCCATGATAATACTGTTCTCCATGATAATACTATTCTCCATGATAATAATGTTCTCCATGATAATTATCTCTACAATACCAATATTTCTATTATGATAACTTGTATTCAACTAATACATATCAAACCTATGAATTTCACTCAACCTTTGTGTTGACCCTTCTTTTTATGCATGTTTATCCCAGTATTAAGCAACTTATGGCATGGAGTGGCATGGACTTGAAGATGGCTAAAACTTGTTATCATTCATATTTTATGTTTCTAGATTTTGGGACCTGCCTTTTTAAAACTCTGATTTTAAATGAATGATAACGAATCTTTTGAACAAATGTCTCTTTTGAGTCATTTTCTATGATTATGATTGTTGTATCCATGAAGTAATACCCCAGATTAGCTTCCACTGCTATATGTAAAAATGGGGGTGTTACAGATTTGTATCAGAGCCATGGTTATAGAGAACAAGGTCAAAAAACCTTAACTATACACTTTTCTTTTTAGCCATCAAGGTCCTCCATGCCACTACTTTCCCTCTGGATTGCGAATGATTGCCAATACTTTTCCGATTTGTAATCTAAAATAATATTTCTATTATATAAATAACTTATTTATTATTGGGTTGTTACAGTCATATTTTCATCCCCTCATTCTACTATCGTCCCATCTGATTCCGATACTAAGGATGCTTTTTCCTCCACGAACATTCTAAACTATTTCTCAGCCTCATCGAGAAACATCTTTCCTAATTCTCCCAAGAAGATTTCATCACCTGAAAACACTAAGCCTTTTGTTGGATCACACATTCCATTATTTCCGTATCTATCTCTCGAAGTCTTAAATTCTAAAATTTTCCGTTATATTCTTCAATATCAAAGAATGATCACAAGTCTTTTTATTTTCATACCTTAACTCGTGATATGACTATATCATTTTATGGATTCTCATTCTGTGTTATCTTATGTTGACAGAATGCCTCCCAAAAGGTCATCAACATCTGCAACACCAGCTATGAATCAGGATGCTATCCGGCAACTGATTGCTGATATTACTGCAGCCCTGGAAGCACAAGCTGCTGCCATGGCAAATACCGACAATCCCAATAGGAACACTGGACCCAGAGAAATTCTGTTGCATATAAGAGGAACCTAGAAGAATTATAAATGTCAACCATTTCTACTTCAAATGGCAGAAAGGAGCTATTGACTCATCGTTGGTTTGATCGTTACTGAAAATCGGTACTTTTCTCGCAGGATGTGTGCCGGGGAAGAAGAGTAACATTTGTACTGGTACTCTAACCAATGATGCCTTGTTTGGTGGAATGATACGCCCAACCTATGATAGAACAAAGCCAATTGGATCACCGGGACGAATTAAAAAGACTCTTGACTATTAAGTATTGCCCTTCAAACTGAAGTCAAGAAAAAGGAAGACGAATTTTAAACTTGGTTGTAAAGGAAATGATCTCAAGACTTAGTTAGAAGATATTAGAATTAGCAGGCTTATGTCTAAACATGATACCAATTTGAGAACTTATGGAAGTTTCATAGGAGGATTACCTCAAGCATTGATGGAAACCATTACTGCTTCAAAACCTCAAACTCTGGGGAAGCCACCAACATAGCTCCAGGGATAATGATCAAACTAATAAAGATGATTCTGTCCAAGAAAACCAATAATCATAAACGAAAGTTTGAAGATAGAAGAAACACCATCGACAACAACAACTACCCCAAATATCGCAACAACAATAACCACTCCAACAATCGCAACAACGACAACTATCAAAATAACCACAACAATCACAACCGTAACAATGATTACCACCACCAGCAGAATAGAAGACAAGAAACTGTTAGGACTTATCCTGCCAAAAGATACCATGAAACCTTCTTTGTGTACAAGATGCACCCTGCATCACATAGGAGTTTGCAATAAAAAGTGTCTGACTGCAACAAAGTGGGTCAATTGACCGGGAAACTGCAGAAAACAAAAGATCAACGCTAAAATAAACAACTCTTGAGGTTACTTCAGGTTCACCACAGATACATTGAAGGATCTTCTGGAAAAAATCCCTTCATAAACCCCAAACACCAAGCTACAATCCTTGTCATTTGTTGCTTTTATCTAGAATCCTACCCCAAGACACGTAGCATAAGTATCAACACTCTTAGAGTTTCGGTGATGTAAGATATGTAAATTTAGACTTTCATGCAATCATAAGCAAATACAAAGGAGGGTTTAGCCTCGCATGTTATAATGAAAGCAAGAAGATAAGTCAATCACACAACACATAGACATATTGAATGATGAATGATAAATAACCTTATTTGAATTAAAACATGGATCCAAGGTAGTACAATAAGGTTTTGAGGCCCTAAAACCGACCTATGAAGCTGCTACAAAGGCTAGGGTTCGTCTTCCTAAAGTTATACAAAGTTACACACTTGAAACCCTAAAATCAGTTTTATATTTATAGAGATATCGCTGCGACGGCGTCGCTTTGTACCCCTGACGCCATCACCACGTAGATGGTTCTAAATCCACTTTAAGTCGGCCACGTCCTGACACCGTTGCTGAATCTCTGACGCCGTCACCATGAATATCATGACGCCGTCGCTTTATGGTTGTGACGTCGTCTCTAGGCTCTGAATGAATAATTCTTCATGGTTTTTGGTGTAGAGTCGTAATCTTGTCTGTTTCTTCTCCAAATGAGCCCAAATCACATGTATTTCCTCCAAATGCTATTTGATGTGTGCTAAAACACACATCATTTATACCCTAAAAAACACTATTAATTAGACTAAAAACTTGAAATATGCTTAATATTATTGCAAATATGTTTGGTTTGTGTTTTTATGTCTTGCAGGTACTAAGGATTGAAAAAAAGCAAAAACAGGAATTTTGATAAAGTTTACTATTTATTCGAGATCAAGACAAAGTCAGAAAAATTCCCCGAGCATGCCATTGGAGAAAGCACATGAATACGAGCCCGACAGTGTTTTCTTCTCTTATTGGGCCGACCCGACTCCATTTATATGGGTCAGACCGACCCATACTTGTCAATACTTAAAGACTCAGCCCATCTATTAGTGCAAATATACAGGCCTAAGACAAAGAAATAGAGAAAAGAAAGAGCTCGGCCCATTAGCAAGAAAAGGAGGCCCAAAGATCCAACTTACCAATTAGTGACTTTTGCTTAAGTGATACGCAGGAAATGATAAACAGAAAAAAAGAGCAGACAGCCGATCAAAAGCAACCGCAGGCCCAAGACTTAAATGGAAGAATTAGCTCAACCCACAAATTTTAAATACAATGGCCCAAGAAAGAAGAATTAAAATTCAAAAGCCCAATTCCTCACTCTTATTGCTGCTTTGACATTGCACACGTTAAGAAGGTGAAGAATAAATAGCGGCAAGCATCACATGCTACGTAATTAATTCAAACACCCACACATGCCTCTCCACTATTATTTTTTGGCCTATCTCTACCCAACACGTGGCAAGGCTTGTCTTAAATCTTAAAATGAATTGAGATAGCAAGTTTTGAATTTGGCTGTGTTATACTAGGTGAGTGACATTCACTCTCTAAAATTAAATCAAGTAGGGGCGTGGCCTCCACCACTCTTACCCACTAACTTGATTTTGACAAACCATAAACCGACACGTGGCGATCCCTCTCTCATTATCTTGCAGGGAATTGATCTGTTATACGAGATGTGTGGAATGAATATGCTTTCATTTAACGCAAATATGGCCACGTGCAAGGCTTTCATTAAAGGATTTATTATTTATTCGCTGGCAATGAATTGTGATTGATGGATCGTGTTCTAGGTTGTTATCAAGTCAATCAGTGGCAATTGACGTTGCTTCCAAGAAGCTTCCCCACACATGAAGTTCCTTTTATGCCCTTAGATCTTGGACTTTTATTGTCTGATCAACTGAATGGACGAAATTACTCTCCACACATTTTTGGCTATTTAAAGACACAAGCATATTGCATTGGGATTATTAGTTTTAGATCAAAAATAATTAGTGTAGTGTAGTTTTAGGAGTAGGAGTAAAATAGTGTAGATTATTTTGGGATTATTATAAAAGCTTTTATAGCTTATCTAGCTTATTGTAATCAACTCTTTTTAGCTTATGAATGAAGATGCTTTTATTAAGATTGGCTTTTATTAATGCTTATTATTTCTTTTTTACTTATTTTTTTTATGCTTATTCTTCTACTTTTTTTCTTTTGCTTATTTCCAAATAAGCTCATGCTTATACCTTATTTTTTAATCCGATCTCTTAAGCTTATATTTTAATAAGCTACTTCCATAGCTTATTTAGACTAGCTTATTTTGTAGCGTTTTCGATTTAAAGCTTTACGAGTTGGCTTATTTTAGCTTATGTCGATTGCTTATTTTTCTTATTAGTTTCTTTGTAGTTTAATTCGAACGGAAGACGAAGCGGCTCGATCAAGAAGTTGCAACTAATCTTAACGGCTAAGATCCACTAGCCTAGGATAATATATTTGGGTTTCCCGATGAATGGTTACATCAACGCTACACGTTGATGAAGATTTAGATTTAACGTTGTAATGGTTTGGTGGTTGGTTAAATAAATAAATTGAAAATATACGCAAAGTGTGTAATATATATTCTTTATATATTACTTATGAAAAATAACCCTTATATAATTCCTACCGTGAATTATATAACAAAGACAATCAATCCAAAGATTAATGAAAAGTATATAATACCTTGCAGGTATTATATAATAAATGTGAATAATTAATTAAATCAATTAGTTTGACATTACTTTAATTAATAAGAAGACTTTGTATAAAGGTTGACACATGTCTTAACGTTATGAATTAATCAAACCACGTTTGTAACAGTTTATAACAATTATAAAATATAAATAATATTTTATAAAATATATTTCGTTTCTTCGACGGCTCGTGTCTAAAACAGTTGTCTCAATGTAAAAGTATAGTTTTCGTTCATTGGTCGGGTTATTGTATAATACAAGTCAATGTATCTTTTAAAATATAACTTGGTCCCTTTTTATCCGTTTATAAAACAATATGAGTTTTAGCAAAACGTTACTAAATATTGAAATATATATATATTTCGTTATGACATTTTCGGTTATATAATGTTTTCCATATTCGTAAAACTCGACGTTATCCTTAAATCAGTATATATTGACATCATTCGTTTTTCAATATTTCAAATGCCCGCCCTTTCTAAATATAATATATATATATTATTATATCTAGATTAAACAAGATAATAATGTTATATTTATTTAACCGTTTTAAACCACCAATATATATATTTATCCGGTTTTAATATTTGTTAAAACCTTATGTTATTTTCATTTGTCGTCTCATGTGAATCAAACGAACCCTTATCGTTATTATAAATACGAATACGAAGATAATAACAAAGTATTTATTTAACCAATTAAACCACCATTTATGTCAAGATTTTATATTTATAAGACTTTATGATATATTTATTTGCCGTTTCGCTAAACCAAACACACCCTATATATATAAAACCAAACGAACCCTTGTTGATTGCCGCTAACCAAACGCACCCTAACGGCTGTTTAACCAGATCCAAACGCACCCTAGTTGTTCTTAATCCGAACCAAACACACCCTCGTGGTGATTTCCACAGCCAAACGCGCCCTTTTTGTTGGCTGTCCCAAACCCAACGCACCCTTGGTGCCTTTCCCCGAACCCAAAACGCACCCTATCTGTTTATGTTAAACCACAACGCACCCTAGCGGCTGTTAAGACTGACCAAACGCACCCTTGTGGTGGTAGGCAGCCCAACAAAACGCACCTTTTTGGTGCTAAAAATACCAACCAACACAAACTATGGCTGTTCTCAACAAGCAAAATGCAAGCTGCGTTTTTAATACACAACCCGCGTGCAAAACTATTTGAGCATTTAATTAAACGCAGCGCCTTAGCGGGCCATTTACAATAGAAAAAACAATCGCCACTAGGCTGACACTTATACCAAAACACACCCTTTGTGCGTTGGCTCCGACCGAACACCACCTTGCGGTTTTAGGTGTAGTTTCGTGGCTATATCAAACCAAACAACCACCCCCTTTTAGGGCTGTACCCGAAATAAACGCCACTCGGGCTGTTTTATTAAAAACAAATGCACCATTTCTGGGTGAAATAATCAAACCGATGCACTTTTGTGGTAGGTCGGGAAAAAAACAAAACGCCAGCCACTTGGATGAAATTTTGGCCCCGGATCCAATACGAACACTACAGCATGTGGTAGTGGTGTTGTTTTACCACCGAACCGAACGGAACAAAACACCCATCGTGGTTGTTTTCAATCGGTACACGAGCACCCTTGAGGTTAGAGACACCACCGATCGCGCCTGGCTGCGGCTGACGTCGGCAAAATAAATAATAGGGGGGATGTAGTGCGGTTAGCAGCCAAACAGAGGGTGGGGGGGGGGGGGGAAAGACGACGGCTTTTATTGGTGAATGTGGTGGTGTGGTGGCGAGGGTTAATTTTGGAATTGGCCGGAAAAGTCCGCCGGAAAAGTTTTCCGAGGCGGCATTGTTGGCGGGGGTGGCCGGAATCCGACGGTAGGGTTGGTGGCTGGCCGGATAAAATGGGAGAGAAGTGAGGGTTTATATGTGTGTGTGCGTAGTTAGAGATGAAATGAAATAAAAGTTATATATTTTTATATATATATTAAACTTTTAAATAAAAGTGTCAAGTGTTAATTTCTTGAGGGACTAAATGTGTAACTTGTTAAGAAACTTTTATAAAATATTGATTCGGGACTCATTTGAGCGACTTATCGAATGATTCAAGTTACGAAACTTGAATCATTGTTTTTCAAATCATTTTTCTGATTAAAATGAGTATTCATTTGATAGTGTTTCATAAATATTTTTATAACATTTATAAAAATATCTATTATTTATTTTGTGACTCGGTTAAAATAAAAATGGCACTTAACCCGATTATTGCTGTTTCAAACAAACGCTTTTTATTTATTTGCAAAGTATTTTAATTAAATATTTGTTTTTTAATTAACGTGATAATTAAATATAATTTAATTATTTTGTGTTTCTAAAATCTTGCGAGGGCATTTCAGTAACCTTATGACTGTTTCGGATCTCGATGGTAAAACTACAAAAATTGTCTGGGAATGTCGTTTTAAATCAAATTGCTTAGTCTGTAGAATAATTGAAAAGTGTTGATTTTTTTTGAGTGGCTCGTTTTTTGATATTTAACCTGAGGATATATCTTATATCTTCTTTGAATAATTCCAAAAATTCTCGGATGTTACTAAGTACCTCCCCCTTAAGAATCTCGTACCGAGATTAAATTTATTTTACGATTGTGTAACCAATGGAAAGACTTAAGGTATAATAACTCGTTCTAACAAGACGTTGATATCTTTTTTCAGCAAAATTCGGTGTTTCTTACACTTTCAAATCTACCGAATAATTTTTGTTTAGGTTTGTACAGGATAGTTAATCCATCCAAAATGGGTATCTCAAATAATCATGTACAGATCTTATGATTGGTATAAACGGGTTTAGGAAAGTCTTCTTTATAGTGAAAACCTCAAAAGAAGTTGTAGTAGCGTGTTATGTTTGTAAAAGTTTTAAATGTCTGAGGACGGAGTCTCGTTTATACTATCAGTAAGGTTGATAATTCACATACATCTGTGGTTATGGATGTAAGTACACCAAACTTAATTGGCAGTATTAATTTAGTATCATGACTTAGTATTGGTGTACTATTTGTCTGAAATGATTAATTAAACTGAATTAATATTTCGACATATGCTTTTCTTGTTTATGGTGGGTTTCATTATTAGTTGATAAGTTTGTACAATCTGGACACCACTCAAGGGGATCCAACAACAGCAAAACATTTAAACGACAAATAACTATGACAAATGGTGATGGGATGTAGAGGGTGTTGGACCTCCTGAGAAAGAAACAGAAACAATATCCCATAATTAATTCAATTAAATGAGAAGTGCTTCAAGAGAGAGCTTATGCCGATAGACGGCGGTTCTATGGTACCTATGTCTTTAGTTAGTTTTTGGAATCAAACTCAAATTAGGATCAGTTTGCACAAGTGCGGGTTAGATTCACCTACTGTTCATGATAGCAAGATTTGTGATGGCAAAAGTAACCAACTTAAGAATGTATAAGGTAGTTCAAGTGTGGCCTTATGATTCTTACCGTGTGGTAGTAACGATTGTGTTTCTAGGAAACTTTCAAAAGATTCTAGCGATTTTCGAAGTTAGGTTCATTCTCGTTTCCAGATCGGATTTTATTAGCCAACTCAATTTATATTTATTATTTGCATTAAAGTAGCGTCCTAATTTATGTAAATAATCAATTGATAAACTTATGGTGCGGTGATTTTTAATTTATTTTTTTCAATGAAGAGGGCCCGTCCCAATCCTTTCAAATAAATATATTCTATATCATCCTACTTAATATTCCGATGCAATTACGCGTATCCCTCTTAAACTTTCGAGGTGATGGATGACATGACGATGCATGTGCTCCAATGAGTATGGGACGAGTGATTTAAAACTCGTCTTTGGAGACTGGGAGTAAAAACTACCAGGCGATATCGACATACCGTTCAAGATAATTGATTAGTACTCGGGTAGAGTAAATAAAGTAAAAGTCTCGATGATCCAGTCAATCATAGCAATTATCATATAAATCCTCCTATTACAAGTCCCGCCCATACAAGACTTGTAATACTTAGATTTATACATAATCCCATGTAAACAGAACTGTGACGGGTTTTGTTAACATAGCAACTATCCTATACATCTTCCTATTACAAGTCCCGCGGACTTGTAATACTTAGATTTATATATAATCCTATGTAAACAAAAATTATGACGGTCTTCGTGTAATACGGTATTGTATATAACTTATGAAGAAAATATTATTCTTAAAGACCATCGTTTAACTTACGATGCCTGAGAAATGAGTGAGACCATTGTGCAACTCACAATGTCTGACGAGTAGAATGAGACCATTGTGCAACCCACAATGTCTAAATAAAATAACTGAGGCCATTGTGCAACTCACAATGCCTAAATAAAATAAAACGATCTGGTTTTTATATAAATAACTCTTATATAAACAAACGCGTGATATACGCAGAGGGAGCAAGCATATATATAATTTAAATAAAAATTTTTTTTTATTTTTTTTATATCTTATCATTTTGGACATGTAACAACTTTAATGCAGCACTTTTTGTAGAGCACATAAGCAAGTAGCGTGTATGCACTTTGAAAATGTTTGATGTGATGCAATGTTTGTGAAAACGGTTATAGTCTAGGGTAAAATATGCAACCTAGTTCTCTATAACCAGTGCTCTGATACCAATCTGTAACACCCCAAAAATTTCAACAACACAGCGGAATACCACTTGGGGTGCTACTTCATAATTCACAGCGCATAGAATACAAGTGGAGAACGGACCTCTAATTGTTATGTGTTTAAATGTTCTTCTCGCTGATTTTATCTGCAAATTGATATTATTGTTGTCCCATAATTTGCATTACAATGGAAAAGCCTTGAATGTATAGACTTCAATGACATCAATTAATCAAGCTTCTATTTCACTGAGAAAAACATTGCTTAAACACTGTCAACATATAGTTTGGTGGGTCATAGGTTTTGTTTAGATTTAAATGATAATTCAAATGGTTTCAAATAGTGTATATGACCATTTAAATCCTTAAATGTCCTTTCAAAATATATGTATGATTTTTAGAATCAATAGTTGCAAAACATACCAGACCATTTAAATCTCCAAATAGTCGCCAAACACGTAATTAATTAGGACCTAAAGATTTTCCGTGATAAAAGACAAGCAAACGCAACTATCACAATCATATAAACTTCCCGTGATGTAAAAACTCTACCAAATGCATACATCACGAAACCCTGATTAGCGTTTCCTAAAGAATCATGACACTGAAGCTCGACAATCTTTCTTGCAATAATATATATTGCATACTTTCGGCCCGAATTAGTTGTCTAACCGAAAACATCCCAAATTACATTCTAGAACGTTGTTCCGGTGATAGCTAATCACTTCCGAACGGGAGAGGTCATTTTCCAAATAGATTAATATAAATTCGCGCTAACATAATGTAATTCACAAACTACATCTATGCAATTTGAATAGCTTGCATTATAAAGGGGATCAACTTGGGTTATCGCTCTTAGGCAAACAGTATATCAGAATATAAAATTGATCCACTTGTGTCCATTTTTAAAATAATGCATGTTTTCACCCTAAAAAATATATAAAAAATTTTATCCAAATAAGTAAAAGTGGAGGATAATGAAACTCTAAATATCTATAAAAATAATAACATTGTATATTAGAAAACCCAGTATTAAGTATAGTGTTTGTCGACAAGCCATGTATTACCCACCACCCCCCTAAAGGGGTTTATAAACCATTACAAAGATTGAATGCGAGGTTATGAAAACATCACCTCGATGGATGTAGTACGAATGACAGATTGGCATCTAATATGAACAATACGAACGGAAGACGAAGCGGGCTCGATCATGAAGTTGCAGATAAATCTTAACAGCTAAAATCCACTGCCTAGGATAATGTATTGGGTTTCCCGTTGAATGATTACATTCAACGCGACACGTGATAAAAGATATTAAAATTTAAAGTTGTAATACCTTGTGGTTAGTTTTAATTAATTTAGATTGAAAATATAAACAAAAGAGTGTAATATATATTCTTTATATTATTCACATATGAAAATAAACCATTATATAATTCGTACAGTGAATTAGATAACAAAGACAACAATCAAAGATATATGAAAAGTATATGAATACCTTGCAGGGTATTATATAATAAATGTGATAATTTATTAAATCAATTAGTTTGACATCAATTTAATTAATAAGAGACTTTTGTATTAAAGCGTTGACACATGTCTTAACGTTATGAATTAATCAGACCACGTTTGTAAAAGTTTTAAACTATTATAAAAAATATAAAATTATATTTTATAAATTTTTTTTTGTTTCATTCGACGTGTCTCGTCTAATACAGTTCATACATTGTAATAAGTATTAGCTTTTCGTTCGTTGTCAGGTTATTATACAGTTATATTTTAGTATATCTTTAAAATATAACTTAGTTCTTTATTCGGTTTTTTAGAATATTAGCAGTTTCAGTGAATGTAAATATAGTAAATTAGTTTAAATTTCAATCATGAATTATCGTTTATATAACGCTTTTTCCATCTTTTCGCAAAAACTCGTGTTTTCTTATTCATTAATATATTGCCAATTGTTCACGTGTTCTAATATTCAAACACACTCGCGTTTTTTGATATAATTATATATATTTTTTTTATATCTGAACTTAAACAATTAATCAAACATTATATTTATTTAAACCAATTTAAACAACCAATTATAGTCCGGTTTTTATAATATCAAATCTCAAAGTTACTAATTTATTAACGATTGGCTAAACCAACACACCCTTTATATATAAAAACCAAACGAACCCCTTTTCCCGTTGAAAGTATAAAACCAAAAACGCACCCTAAATGTGAAACTCGAGAACAAAAATGCACCCTTGGTGATTTCTGCCCTAACAACGCAACCCTAGTTGTTTTTCTTACTAGCCTTAAGGACCATCGTGCGAGGATAGATAAACAATCGCACCCCTTGTGCCACAATAAAACAAACGCCAACAGCTTTGCTGCTTGACCGGACCCAAATACACCTCATTCCGTGTGCTTATAACAAACCAACGCACCATGATGGTGATTAGATAATCAAACGCACCCTATAGTGGTGGTCATCGTTGATTGCCAAACGCACTGTGTGGTTTCGGGGGGTGCAGACCAACAAATGCACCCTCTATTATGCAATTGATAAACAACACATCATTTTGGCTCAGTTATCTTAAGACAAAAGCACGCTGTTGCGTTTTTTAATAACAGACCGGAAGCACCTTTTTTGAGCATTAATTCAAAGCAGCCTTGCGGGACGATACACTCGAAACATAAACAACGCCCCTAGGGCTGACACTATAACAAAAACACACCCTTGTGGCGTAGGCTCCGACCGTAAAACCGCCTTGCTGGTCGGTGGTTTCGGTGGCAAATATCTACACCAAAAACACCCCCTTTTAGGGCTGTCTCGAATAAACGCCCATTCAGTGGGACTGGTTTTAATTAAAACTAAATGCACCCTTTCTCGGTGAAATAATCAAAGAACCGACGATGAACCCTTTGTGGGTGCTAGGGAAAAAAAACGCTAGACATGGTTGCTGTTGCCGGATCCAACAAAACCACCCTTGTTGGTGGGTGGTGTTTTAACCAACCGAACCTAGCCGGAACCAAATAACACCCTCGTGGTCGTTTTTCAATTTCAGGTACCACGTGCACCCTTGAGGCTTTGAGACACCACCGACGCCGCCCTTGGCGGCAGAAGCTGAGTCGCTAAATTAAATTATTTTGGGGGGGGGGGGCTGTCGTGGGGTTATAGCGCCAAAGGTTGGGGGGAACCATCGGCTATGGTGACAGTGGTGGGGTCGGTGGTGGCGGTGGCAAGAATCCAGGAGGTGGGGGTGGTCCCGTTGGCTGGATAAATGGATGAGAGAAGTGGAGGGTTTATATGTGTCGTGTGCGTAGTGCTGATCGCTCTGCGCTCTCTGCGTCTCTAAAGTTTTATATTTTTATCATATATATTAAACTTTTAAATAATAGTGTCTAGTGTTTAATTTCTTGAGGGGACTCTAAATGTGTTACACTGTTAAGAAACTTTTATAAAATATTGATTAGGGATACTCATTTGAGCGACTTATCGATTGATTCAAGTTACGAAAACTTGCGTATTGTTTTTTTTTTTTTTCAAACGGTTTTTTCTGATTTAACTGCGTAATCATTTGATAGTGTTTCATATATATTTTTTTATAACCAATTTATAATAAATATCTATTATTTATTTTGTGACCGGTTTAAATAAAAATGGCTTTTTAACTCGAATATTCGCGTTGTTCAACAAAAACGTCTTTTAATTTAATTGCATAAATATTTTATTAAATTTTTTTATTTATAAAAACATGATAATTAAATATAATTTAATTTTTTTTGTGTTTCTACAATCGTGCGTGGCATTTTAAGACCTACCCTTGGCTATGACTGTTTTTCGGATCTCGGAATAAAATCTAAAAGTTTTGTGTCAGGAATGTAGTTTTTACATCAAATTGCTTTAGAGTTTCCGAATAATGAAAACGTGATTCAGCTGCTCCGTTTTTTGAGTAATTCAACCTAGGAATATCTCATATCTCTTTTAAATTTAAGAGAAAAATTCTCGGATGTTACATTAGGCACATGGGATTGCATTTTACTAAGGGAAAATAAAACTAAATCAAAACTTTTACCCTTTCTTTGATAAACAGATACATGATACTCGAACGAAAGTAGATAAGTCCGGTACATTTATCAATTTAAAGTAGATATATCAATCTTGACTCACTAATATGTGAATGGGCCAGGAAAAGCCAAAACTTAGCTAAAAAAATAGGCATGGGTCAAATGAGTCAAAAATTGGACATAAATGTGGGGTTGACCTAACTTGACCCGATCCTTTGTTCTCTTTGTTGAAAAGATGAGATAAGATAGTTTCAATTTCTTTTCTTTCCGCGCTTGAGTGTGTATGTGAGTAGATTATCGGTAATATATTTCATGATTGATTTAGTGTTTTCATCTTTAATTCTGGCAGGTTATTGGTCGATGTTGATCGAAGGCTTACATAGTTCAAAGTAAGTTCTGATTTGTTTCCACTGTTGGTTGTTGATGGTGAGTTGCTGAAGAACAATGCACCCGAATTCATTAGGTTTTGTCTAATGTAGCCAACATACAGAAATTGTATACTTTTTTTACTTGAAACATATGCCATGTAACTAGGTAATAATATCAAGTCCTATTTGATAACCAAACCAGATTAGTAATAATTTGATTGTAACTGTTCCGGGTGCATCAGTTTTGTAACTTTTTGTCCTTAGAATACTCAATCAACAATTAGAAACAACCCGTGTGCATCGCACGGGTCTGCATGCCTTGTATATTTTATATTAATGTTGAATTATGAAAACCTTTTGAAGTATATCTTGATGGTGTTTGAGGAAAACTATTTTGAAATGATTTTATGAATACAACACTTTTATGGAAATGTCTCTTTATTGTTTTTTTAGAAACTATGTTTACAATAAATTTTGAAACAATATGATAATTGGTTGACCTGGAAAAAAACTATTTTTTTTTTTTGATAATATTTATGAATAAGATATGATAATTTTTATATGCTTGTTTTTGATAAATTTTATAATTATAAAAACGGATGTTTAAAGTAATTTATATGGGTTTTAGATGCAGATACACTGTTAAATAATTGTCTTCTAGATTGTTGACATACCATGATTAAATGGATTTTATAAAGATTATTATTTTAAGACGAATTTTTAAATGATTTTTATAAAATTAAAACGACTTTTCTTTATTATTTATATATTGATTCTATAAATCTATTATTTAGTTTGGTTCCTTTAATGTAAAAGCGGTTATTGGTATAGAAATCCTATCTTTTCATTTATCAATCTTTGAAAAGTATTGTTATTAGTTATGTGTTACTTTTTTTGTTGTGGTACTGGTATGGCTTAATTTCACATACACCTTTTACCTTTTAAAAACGAGCTAATATAAACAAAAACGGACTTAATAGGCCTAATATACGACTTGTATTGCTAATTGTATGTGCAGGATCGGATGGATCTTTTCTAAGAAAAGGACGAAAAAACAAAGACAAAACGACAAATCCAGAATAGGAATGAAAAGACTCGTGAAAACAAAGCCAACTCGGAAGCCGAAAAGTCATCAAGTCAAAAGTTTCAAGAAATGTCAACTGATCAAAGTCGCATAAGTCAACCCGACATAATCCAATAGTTCAACTGTGAAGTAATATAAGGTTTGAGGGTTAAATTGCCAAACCCTAAACTTTTATTTAAAGAGGAAAAGAAAAAGAAAGGAGAAGGGCCAAACTATAAATAAGGGAAAGTTTTACTACGCACAGGACAAAGAGCTGTCAAGTCCTAGACTTATAACACACAAGGACGTGTGGTGTAATTAGTCAAATAACCTTTGGGGACTGAAATTGCCAAGTCCCCAAAAGGTTTTAACAACAAGGAAGTGTGTGCAAGAAATTACAAATACATTGACGGGGACCCTAACTTGCATTTAACACAACTTTTTCACAAAACTGTTCTCCTTGTCTTCCTCAAACACAAAACTTTCGCCATAAGCAAAATCCCTAAACCCAAAGCCTCGTGAAACCCTTTTCACTTTCCACCACACACTCAATCTCTTTTTACCGCAATTAACCTAGGGTGTTTAACATCCCCCCACTCCTACACCTAAAACCATAATGTCAATGTTGGCAATCCAAAACCACACAAAAAACCAATCAAAGGCTCTATATCAATCGGCTTGGACTTCAAGAAAAACCAAGGGACAGGATGTGCTTGACTTTCCACTTACAAAACAAACACACCTGTGTTTGTGTGTCTACAAGACATGCACAAACGAGAGTGACACAAAAGGACTAGTCGATTTTCCGTATAAAAGCAAGTGTAAAGCCATTGTGGCTGATATAGTTTTTATGTATGTCGTTTTAGTGTAGTTTTAAAAGTAGTTTAAGTGTTTTTAAGTTAATTCCTTTTATGTACTTGTCATTCTCAGTTTTAATGAAAATTCAGTTGTTTTTATAATCATGTTCTAAACCTTAATTGTCTTCTTAAAAACCTCTAAGATCTCACATATAAGCCATTGTCTAACTTGTCTTTAACAAAATTCAAAAAAAAGGGAAAAGTGGAAGCTACTGTTGGATTGAAAAAGCTTGGATGAATAAGCTATTATGGACGGCTTATTGGGAATTGGCTTAGTTTTAGCTTAAATATAAGCTGGGTAGGATTTAGAGCTTATTAGGATTCACAAAAATCCTTTTTGAGCAAAAGGATTAAAGGTACTTTTTCTTTCAATTTTTGCTTAGTTACTGTAGCAATAAGCTTATTCAGCTTATTTTTAGCTTATTGCTGTTGTTATACCTATTAATGTGTATTCATGCTTGTTTATGCCTTTCATTCCATGTATATGCAATTTTTAGTTAAAACTGTCAAGTAGAACTAATTCTGTCACTAGCTTATTGCATCATTTAAGTGCTTATTTGACTTGCCTTTTAGCTTTTTAGTGTTCAATATTGCTTAAATATCATTAGTGTGTCTAAAAATTCAGTTAACTTAGTCTTATAAGTTTTCAAAGTCATTTTTCAAAAACTTAAGGGTGTGTTTGGGGTAACATTTAAAACGGGTCAAAATGGTTGTGTCTTTGGGTTATGGTCATTTAGTGAGTTTTAGCTTAAGATTTAAGCTTATTTAAAGCTGTTTCAAAAGTCCTTAAGGTTCAATATTGTTTTTCAAAAGATTTTCAACCCATTGTGTTAACTGTCACTTTTAAGAGACACCTCAAGTGCTTATTTAGTTAAGCACTTGGGAGTTTGAGTTTGAGATTCAAAAAGTGTGCTATTTTTGTGTGTTAAAGAAGCTGTCAAAACACCTTTGGTGTTTTGACTTGGTAAGTCAAAACCACCAAGTTACTTTAAGTAACAGTTTAAAAAAAACCAACACCCTTTTTAACCTTCAAAATTAAGCAAGATAAAATGATTTTCTCAAAAGCAAATGTTTGTGCACTAAGTAATAGCTAGGGTTACTTTTGTGTTTTTCATTTTTCTTTTCAATTTGAGTTATTTGACAGCTTTTAATAAAGATGTAATTTAAGCCCTTAAGTTTGAGCCTTTAAAGCTCCCCTTGGGTGCAAAGGGGTAGATTTTAAGCCCCTTTTTCTTTGTCTTTTAGTCGTTTCTTAAGCCCAATTCTTGGATTATTCTGAGAGCTTATAACTCTTGTATAAGCCCTCAAACGTTCTGACCTTAGTAGTTTGTTTGTTAGTTATTTTTTATGGCCCATAAACAACTTGGCTCTTGGCTGTTTTTTACATGACTTTAGTTGTTGGAATGCTTATTTTAATTTAGGCTTATTTAGCTTTTATGCCATTTGCTTTTTTAGCTCTCAATAGCTTTTTAGGTTAAATTAGATAGTTTAGTTTGCTTATTTCCCTTTTGCTAGCTTATTTGAATGCCCATTTTAGTGTTTTTAGCCCTTTAAGTTTTGTTAGCTTAAGCTTTTTCCAGCTTATTTGTTTTAAGCACTTAGTGTTCTTGTCAGCTTATTTAGATTAGTTTAGGTGCCCCTTAGCTTAATTATATCCTAGTTTAGCTTATTTACCCACATGTCCAAAATTACTTAGCAAAAATTTAGCCTTTAAGCCTTTTTAGCACTCTGTCACTAATAAGCTTATTTTTAAGCTTATTTACAGCTTTTCGGTTAAAAAGTTGGAGTAGACAAGTTGTTAAGCACCTCGACTTTACAACTTAGCTTTTTTGAGTTTTCGAAAAAAAAAGGGAAAAGAACAAGAGAACGAGGTACGGTGAGCATGATAGAACACGTGTCCTCTGATCAGTCCCCTTTTATAAAACACACACATATCGCTGCGCCTTGGGTCTTTTTCGTTAAAGACTCAAGGGCTCTTGTGTTTTATTCACATTTTGAGCTTTATAAGCTATAAGCTGTAACAGAGTATTTCGGGGATCTTATTCATTAAAGCAGTCTTTAGTTTCTTATTTTTCGTTTTTCAGTAGGACTCCATAAAGGTAAGTTTTTTTGTAAATTTTTCAGAATTTTTCGTAGTCATTTAATATTTTTTGTAATTTAATTTCGTTAAAAGTTTATTTAATTCATAAAAAATACAAAAATTGTCAAAAAAATATTTTTGACTTCTTTTAGGAAATTTTTTCTTTTGTACATATAGTTTTGTAGGAAAAATATAAAAGTTTTCGTAGGGTCATTTTTACAACTTTTCATCCTTTAAAGAACGGGGGGGGGAGGAGGGGGGGGCGGGCTACGAGTTTTGGTGTTGACTCGTTTTGGGTCAAACAACTCCGTTTTCGTTATAGTCTTTTTCATTCTTCGTTATTTGTCCCGTCTACGAGTAGTTTAGAAGTAAAAATTTCTACGTAGGGGTATTTTTAAAAGATTTTTTGTTTTCAACCTTTGTTTCGGGATTAGTGCTCGTTTTTCAGCTTAATTTAGTAATTTTTAGGATTTTCTTAAACGTTTTAGTTTGTTATTATCTAATTTGACTTTTCCACACTCTCAAATCAATTCTCTCCTTCAAACTCAAATCTTCGAGGTATCGATTATTCCAGCAACAGCATCGTGGGGAATAAAACGGAACGGGAACACGTCTATATACTTCTCGTGTTGTATTGACTTTGTTTCTAGATATTCTTACTATTTATATTTTATTTTTTATTATATTATTATATTGTATATTAAGGTGTAGTCTGGTCGGTTCAATTTTGGCGCCGTTATGCGGCGAGGCTGTGATTACGGATTATAGTACGTTTTTGACAAATTGTGTTTGAATCTGTGAATATTTTGTTTATAAAAACAACATAAAATATTATCGAAAATATTTTTCATTTTTTTTATTAGTACTAATTATCTGATTAAAACCCAAAAAATAAAATATATACATAAAATTACAAAAAAATTGTCCATAATAAAGAAATAAATTACCTCATAAATGGTATAAATGCCAAAATATAATATTCTCTATTGAATGGTTATTATCATTTATAAATTCCGCGTGAAATGTGGTTTCAACTCGACAAAAGATTCCAAAAACTTGCCTTTTGTGGAAATTGCTGAAGCGAGGTAAGGCTACTGTGAAAGTTAAAACAAACTATAAGAGGTGTAGATAAAGAGGGTTGGTTCAACGAACTACAACCGAAAGGAGAAAATAAGCTTCGCGCTATCCCTCTCCTCCGTTCCTTTGTGAGTTTTTATTATCGAAGAGTACGTGGAAGCTTGCTGATTATTAGGGTTTAAGTTGCTCGTATCATTTTGTCCGTTAATTAGATTGTGTATTAGTGGAAAAAACCAAAAATAAATCTTCTGTTTATTCGTCATTCATTTAATTCTTTTCTTATCCATCTTTATGTTTAATTCTTATGACGTCATTCGATTATCGTTTGAATCCGGATTTTTACGCGATTAAGAATGCGCGGTCTTGTGGAGTTGTGTACACTGCAGACTTTTGTTGTTCAAAAAAGGGTCTTGAAGACAAGATTCTTGTTCCTAAACCCCCTCGAAATTGTGCAAGGTGTGCAAGGTGTGGAACCCCAGTTGATGGTCCGTATTGTCAAGGATGTGCTCTTTTACGAAAGAAATTTAAGGAAGATTTGTTTACATATTATGTGGAAAATGAATTTTTCGAAGACCTTCAAGACAATTCCCGAATCATCCGGTTGACATTAACAACGCTGTTAATGAGATCTCAAGAGCCATTAGTTGGAAATAGGACCCGGTGAAAAATTCCTCACCAAGTCCTACAACATTGAATTGTTAGTCACGAAGGTGCGGTGATTAGTTTGAAGGAATCTTTTGTCGAAATTGCCCATGTGTAAGTTTGTGGGGAAGGTGTCATTATGGTTATAATTGTATACAGGATAGGCTTCCGCATTATCTCCATAAGGAACTACCCTAACAATAAAACCGTTGATTGAACCCCATAAAGTTGATAAAACAATGGTATATTTTCGTACATGCACAACAATGTGGGTGAATGATTACGATGGAGTTTTTTTTCACTGGTAGAAGTTGGAAATGAATCACAAGATCAATGTTTAACTCCATACTTTTCTAAGATTTCTCCAAGTGATGCAACCAATACTCCACAATCCAATACGTACCATACTTCGTGAGTTTTGTGGGAACGATTCCATTACGGTACATTGGTCAATCAGGTGCCTATTTGTCTACAATCAGGACCATGTTTCAAATCTACACTTGATTATTTTCCAAAAAACTTCACCGAGTTTTTTTTCCACAAACAATATCTTTGTTGTGAAAAATTTGCGGGGGTTTCCTCATGAAAACTTCCAATGGCAACCAAAGAATGTAGACTTTTATCATGGAGCAAAATTCTTGACTTATGTTTCAAATTCTTTTGGTTTTGTGACCAAGTTCATACCCCGCTAATATACCGTCAAATCATCCTAATCTGAAATTCTCAAATTACTTCTAAATTCTTAAAATAAGCTTATGGAACAAATGACAACCTTACGTGATTTTTTTGAGTTGGTCAAGATATACAGATGAAGGAAAGAAAGAAAATGCGAATCGCAGAAGAACAAGCGGTGAAGTCAATTATCTGGAAGATTCCATTGTACGATGTGACGAAGATAATTTCATTGCTTTCACACCCGTTTTTCCATCAGAGGAACCCGTAACTCTTTTAAGTATGGGGGACAAGCATCTTGACACTATTCCGGAAACGGAATAGGACGAATTCATAAAGTCTAGTGTTGAGGACCTTGTCCCAATCCCAAGTTGGTGAGTCGAGGGTTTTATTTCCCGACAAAATGTTGTGATGTGCATATTTGTGTAATTCACTACTCATTAACTGTACTCAACGACATTCTGATGTTATTTGTTGTCGAATCTTGACGTGGATATTTCTCTAAAGTGATGACGATTCTCCCTACGGTGAGGATATCGATTATGTCGATGCTATCACCTCCCACGTTGTTTGAGATAGAAGCTTAGAGGTGGTGGAGATTGTTGAACCAGGATGGAAGTTGGATAGGATTGATGATGATATTCTTTTAACTATCAAAGACAATACCCTTCTGTGAAAAATTGTGAATGTCATTCTCTCTTATTGCTAAGATCGATTGCATTATGAGGTTAATCCAACTCTTCATTACGAAGTTGTTGATCATGTCTACATACACATTAATAATCTTTTCTTGGAGGAGACTAAACACCCTCTGTGATTTCTTTCCCGAATTCTGGAAACTTTTCGCTTTAATCTAGGAAGAGTTTAGTAGTGGAAGTGTCCACTATCATTCTGAGTTATCATCTTTTTTTTTATATTTTTTTTAATTCTGACTTATAAAGCTTTCTAAGTTGATAACGATCATTTTAAAGAGAGGAGTAGTGGCGAGTAACTCTACTCATTTTGATTTTTCTCATATGATTAGTTTATCTTTGATCTTTCGAAAATATGATCAGTTTCCTCCTACGATAGGAAGTGATCTTTTTTCATGAGGAGTTCGGCCGAATAACTTGATAACATCATATCTCACCGGAGTATGATCATTTGCTATTAAGATTGAGCCCGAGCTGGGCAATTCTTTACTATGGATGTTGGTGATTGTATTTTACCAGCAAGAGAACCAGAGTTCAATGTGCCTAATGTTTTACCACCCCCAAATTACACTGGATAGATTTCATACTTTTACGTGAACTCTCTTCGCTTTTATTGTATGGGCGATTTTTCTTCCATTTTCTCACGTATCAGTTTGTCCTCCATTCTTCTCTCAACAAAGATTGAAGATACCAATTTCTTGACCGGCATTTCCATTTGATCTTCTTTTATGCCGGTTATATCTTAGCGGAGTGGAACTTTCGTGGAAATTCAATGTTTATACAAAACACTTGAAATGGATAGTCCGTATGATGATTTTACCTTCCCACTTGTTCCACATGTACCAGTGTTTCGGGGGGTTCGAGTCGAGCTTTTGACTCGGTTAACAAAACAAGGCGCTTCGTGGGAGGCACCCCATGCTTATCAGTAGTAGTAATAAATAAGTGTTTGTATGTGAGAAGGCTTACATTTTCCATTACCCGTGTCTTGTCCATATTTTGTGTGCTCTGTGTTGTATGTCCAGGATTTCCCGGTTGGTGAAGACTCTCGAGTATCCACATGAGTTTCACATCCTCAGCTTCATTTTGGGTAATCCAGTATCCAAAATCTAATGACTAAACGTTTTATCTTTGGCACTCTTCATATTCGGCCTTAGATTTTCGTTAGGAAACCTTTGAAACAACGAGGACAATGTTTTAGCTCTTTAGGATGGGGGGGGGTCTTCGATTTTGATTTTTTCCATGCAGTCGTGTTATCACGCAATCCCCGTTTTTTACCACCAATATTTTTGTTAAAAATACCAAAAAAATTGTAAAAATAAATAAAATTTCAAAATAAATAAGTGTTTTGTCAAAGTTTTTGACTTTCCTAATGGGTAGTATGAGGAATAATTTTTTGACTCGATCGGGCGTGTTGAGCTAGCTTAGTTCCTCAATTAACGCTTGTCGGCTAAGCTTTCACGAATTCGATATGCTTTCAAATTTTAAAAAGGTGATAAGAACAAGAAGTGATGAGTTAATTATAAGTTTTGTGCTGAGCAGATTCTTCTAAAGTTATATGAGTAACTTGTGTCTTTTTCCTCCACATTATTAGCTTCTAATCCTCCTAATCGTACGTGGCTCAAATTCAATTCAACTAAGTCAATCAATGTTTTTCGAAATAAGCTTCTAATTTGTAACTTGCATTCTGTTTAAAGCGAGATTTTTATGGTCTTAAATAAATCGAAAGTTTAAAATACAAAGAAGCAGGAACTGAAGTATGAATGCATTAAAATGCATGAATATTGAAATTATGCCTAATGACAGCATACATTAGATCATATGGAAAACATGTAAAAGATGTTCGTGATATCCCACTACGTCTAACCGAGGTGGGCGTTCAAAACTAAAGGACATCTTTACTTTAGGGATTTGGTCTTGTGTTGTGATATATAACCAGGTGCGGAGGTCTAGGTGCAGGGCTTCAAACTAAGACACTTCTCCTTAGCCTTATAGGAAGAAGGGGTTGATGTGATTTACCCACTACGGATAGCAACGGAGGTGGGTTTTCAAACTACAGATCATCGGTCGTTGGTTTGTAGTGATATTCCTACTAGGGAGCGAAGAGCCTAGGTAGGTGGTTATTTAAATTTTAAGCAACGCATTCCTAGCTTTAAGAACTTATGATTATAATGATGAAGATGTTGCAAAAAGTTCTACAGTTTAAAATCTCGTTCTTTAAATCAAGTTACAAGGTCCTAATAAGTTGTTGCTTTGAGTCATGATTCATCTTGAATCACAAATATGGAAATAAGTTGATCTATGGTTGAGTTGAAATGAATTCGCCAAATTTTAAATCATATATCCATGTTGGGAGTTAAAAGTTCACAAGTCATAAGTATGAGTGCTTAGCATTTAGACTTATATTGACATGATCTTGTTTAATTGCTTGGTTTGGAACTAGTGAAAAATCGGGGACGATGAATTTATCCGTCAGGACATCCGTAGATTATTCTATGGGCGTTTCTCATTCTATGATCCCAATGTTGATATAATAAAGGAAGTCAAACAGGAAGTCGAGAAAAGAAAAAGGAAAATCCAAAAATATTAGGGATAGTTAGTGTACAAATAAAAAATGGTGAAAACGGGACTTGTCGAAGCTTTTGATTCTTTAGTTTCCCTTGACGAACACTTAGCTACTTTTCGAGGTTATTAGTCGAGGGGGATTGAGATTCTTAGTTTTCGTAAATGTTTACTTCATAACATTGCGTGAGGACACGACAATACCTTAGTATGAGGGATTTTGGTATGTGTATAATTACACATACCTTTTACCTTTAAAAACGAGCTAAAATAACCAAAAACGGACTTAAAATGCCAAATATATGCTTGTTTTGCTAATTGTATTGTGCAGGAACGGATATCTAAGAAAAAGACGAAAAACAAAGCCAAAACGACAAAACCGGACTCGGAACGGAAAAGCAAGGAAAAGACAAAGCCAAAGTCAACAAAAGTCAACCCAAGTCAATCCTGACAAATCCAAAAGTCAACAATTAAAGAAATATAAGTTTGAGGGCTTAAATTGCCAATCCCTAAAACTTATATTTAATGAAGAAAAGAGAAAATGAAAGACAAGGGCCCAAGCTGCCATTATGGACCAATGTTGACAAAACCTCAAACCTTCACATAACAGTTTACACCTCTGTCTTCCCCAAACAAATTTT
>BQNB010028538.1:0-56560 GCA_026074375.1 Tanacetum coccineum
GTTTGATATCATTTGTATTATCATATAATTGATTTTTAAGTTATTTGTTATATCACATTTGATACTATGTGTAACACCCCCTTATTTGACATATAGCAGCGGAAGCTAAATTGATGTATTACTTTATGAATCAACAGTCATAATCATAGAAAACGACTCAAAGAGACGTTTTGGAAAATTTAGTTATCATTCAATATTATTTCAGAGTTTTACAAAAGGAGGTCTCAAAATACATATGAAAACATAAAGTTTGAATGATAACAAGTTTGGACGTCCTCAAGTCCAATGCCACTCCGTGCCATAGGTTGCTCAATTACCTAAGATAAACATGCTAAAAAGGTCAACACAAAGGTTGTGTGAAATTCACAGGTTTGAAATGTAATAGTTGAATATAGTTAGTATTGTAATTTTGCAACGAATCTACCAATTCTATCATGGTAAACAATATTATATGTATTACACTGAAGCTCATGACAACCGAAGCCTTAAGTAAATGTTATTCATAAGTTGTTGCCCCAAGCGGGTGCTTTGCCAAACATTCGGAGTTCCTCAAATGCGTCCGCTGGCCATGTATGTACCAGAACCTGGACGGGGAAGTTCAGTCCCAATAGATCTATTCATGGCATTCGCGCTTACTTCACCAAAGTAATTAACGGTTTTTTGATAGTGGGAGTCTTATGGCAACATGAGGTAGTTAGCAATAATATATATCAGGATAGCATACAGTTGGAAAAATACTTGTATTCATGTTATAGCAGTATCTCCCACGGGTATAGAAAACATGTAATGGTGGAAACTATGAACTCACCTTATAAGGTAGTTGATGAAGTACAAAAAGTGACTCGATTGGAAATAAACGGCCACGTCACGCAACCTGGGGTAATATGTCAAGTCTTAGTTTGATTGTTTCAAAACTTTATTTCATAAAGTTTAACGTAAATGATTAATTTGGTTTATTAAATTGTGAAAACATCGTATCACTGTTCAGGCTTCTTTTCCAGAAGGTCATGAGTAAAACGTTTGAGAGCTAGGACACTTTAAATCGTTAATTCCAGAAAGTAAATCGTCAAACTGTCTACCCAAAATGAAAGCTTCACATGTAATTTACCTAGTAACATGATCGTTATAGTTTTAAATGGTAGGAATAAACTCCTACAACTAGATTTTATCTTTTTAAGTTTTTTCAAAAGCTAGTGGATGATAAATTATGTTAAATATATAACATAATTATTTTATAGTGTTTCGATCGATGAATGAAACGATAAATGTGTCGGGTTTTAATAAAATCAAGTCTTATAATATTTAAATATATTTTTATAATTAATATAAAAATATTATATTTTATACCCTTGAGAATATGAAAATGACAATATATACCCTTGGTATATATTAATTTACACTTTTAACCCTTTAATTATATTTTTAAAATATTAAACCTTTAACTTTAGAAATTGGCAAAACAGGCCCCTGTGGTTTAACTTTGGAGTATTTACACTTTTGGCCTGAAAGTTTAATAATTTCAAAAGTTACAATATATACCCTTATGCATGAAATATTTTGCGTTTTTAGTCCAAATTCTATAATCTTTGTATTTTTGATCTCAAAATCAATTTGAGGGCATATAGCATATTTACTTATAAGCTTAAATAGTAAGTTTTCGAGTCTTGTAGCTTTTGAAAAGAGCTTATGGGCTTAAAAATCAAAATGGGTTTGTTTGGTTTAGAAACAATAACCCGATGGGTTGGAGCTTTTAGTATTAGTTTTAATGATTATAAAAGTGATAAGTGGGCTTATAGAAATAGCTTATTACAATAGCTTATGGCTTATAGCTTATTAGGTACTTCAAAAAAGAGCTTTTATGTGGTTTTAAGGGGGGTTTTTTTAGGTGCGTTTTGGTTTTAGGAAAAAACAATCGAGTAGCTTAGGGTTTTCAAAAGAGTTTTAGCTCTTGAACACTGATTTTTTGAAAGCTTTATACATGATCTAAAGTATGACAAGAGCTTGTAGAACAAGATATGAGGCTTACTGGAGCTTGAATGGATCAAAAATGGCTTGATATGGGTCAAAAATGATGAAATGTAACCCAAAAGCTTGGAGATGAATCAAGAACTCTTCTTTTCTTATCCCTTGGTTCCAAAATAGCTTAAAGACATTTTCTTTCCTTTTCTTAGCTTGGCTAGAACATGATTTTGAGGTAGGGTTTAGTTTAAATTGAAGAAGTATGTATGTGTTCATGTATATATAGTGCAAAAGGAAGAGTAGGGACCAAGTTTACTTGGTGTGGTGGCCAAGTTGAGTATGGACCAAGGTGTAGTCATGGTGACTAAGGAGAGCTAGGAAGGTAGTATGGTGAGGTGTAAGGTGTTGGTGAAGGGTGCGGCATACCAAGGAGGTGACAAGGTTCAACTTGGTGTATGAGTTTGTTTAAGTAGGTGATTCATGGAGGTGCTTGGGTGCTAGGGTGGTGACAAGGTGCTAAAGGTGGCTAGCAAGGTGGTGAGTCATGGTGGAGTTAGGGTGGTTGCTTGGTTTAAAATTAGTTTGAGCTAGTTAGGGGGTGACGGGTTCATTAGGGTTTTCGGGTTAGGGTTTTGGTTTTTAGGACGAGTAGGGGCTGAAATGAAGGGAAAGAATGTTTAAATATTGTGCATTGGAAGCTTGTAATATGTACTAGAAATGTTGTATGAAATACCTTAGAAAATTAGAGGGAAAATGGCTAGTTTGAATGTTATGCATTGTCGGGTTGTACCATGGGCTTAAAGGAGTTGTACTAAAGTTTTGGAGGGAAATATAATTCAAAAGCTATGCATTGTACATTTGTACACATCCCTTATTAGTTTGTACCTTTGTTTTGTATGTAAACATTACATGTAATCGGGGTTTTGATATAAACGTTAACGTATAAAGTCCGTTTTATAATCACGTTATAAATAATACGTTAAATAGATAACGTATGGTAAAAATAGAGTTTAGAGATATTGCTTGACATATTATAATGTTTATTTAATACAAACGTCGATGAAATTGTCATTGGTAGGTTGTGTGAGCACGTTTACTTTTGTAATGTAAGTTACGTTACATTATGGATGGAATAAAGCAAAAATCTTTCCATGTAAATGGTTGCATCTAATTTAATAGATGGATATTACACTGAGGAAAATTGCATTTAATTTAATAGATTACATAGATGAAAATTGTGGGTTGTTATAGTCTCTCCACCTTAAAGAAATCTCGTCCCGGGATTTAGTTGGATGTTGGAGTGGTATTTGGAAATAGATGTGGATACTTAGCACGAATTTGATCTTCGTGTTCCCACGTGAATTCTGGTCCTCTTTTAGAGTTCCATCTTACTTTGACTATAGGGATACAACTTTGTCTCAGTTGCTTGACTTCTCGATCCATAATTTCTATTGGTTCTTCCACAAAGTTGAGTTTTTCATCGAGCCGAAGCTCTTTCATTGGAATGACGAGAGATTCATCAGATAGGCATTTCTTTAAATTAGAAACATGGAAAGTACTGTGGACATTACTGAGTTCTTCAGGAAGCTCAAGTTTGTATGCCACTGGGCCGACCCTTTTAAGGATCTTAAATGGTCCAATGTACCGGGGGTTAAGCTTTCCTCGTTTTCCAAATCGGATGACACCTTTTCGAGGTGACACTTTCAACATGACACGATCTCCAACTTGGAATTCTAAAGGATTTCGCCTTACATTGGCATAACTCCTTTGCCGGTCTCTTTCAGCTTGCAAGCGTTGTCGGATTTGTACTATCTTTTCGATGGTTTCATGGATTATCTTTGGTCTCGTGAGTTGAACATCTCCAACTTCGGCCCAGCAGACAGGTGATCTGCACTTTCGACCATAAAGTGCCTCAAATGGTGCTGCCTTAATACTGGCATGGTAACTGTTATTTTAGGAAAATTCTACCAGTGGTAAGTGTCTCTCCCATCCATTTCCAAAATCTATAACACAGGCTCGAAGCACGTCTTCTAGTGTTTGGATGGTTCTTTCACTTTGTCCATTAATTTCGGGATGATATGCCGTACTCATGTCTAATTGTGTACCCAAAGCATTCTGCATTGATTGCCAGAATCTGGATGTGAAATGACTGTCACGATTTGAGATAATGGATATCGGCACTCCATGCCGTGAGACTATCTCCTTTATATACAACCTTGTAAGGGTTTCCATACTATCTGTTGCTTTGGTGGGGATGAAATGTGCTGATTTGGTAAGGCGGTCTATAATGACCCTAATTGTGTCATGTCCGTTTGAGGTTTTGGGTAGTTTTGTAACGAAGTCCATTGTTATTCTTTCCCATTTCCATGTAGGAATCTCTGGTTGTATCAGTAAGCCGGATGGCTTCTGACATTCTGCTTTAACTCTAGAGCATGTCAAACACTTGCCAACATACTCAGCGATGATTGCCTTCATGTTAGGCCACCAATAGAGTTTCTTTAGATCCTGATACATCTTGTCAGAACTTGGGTGGATGGAATACTTTAATTTATAGGATTCATGCATGATTAAGTCCCTTAAATTACCAAAGAATAGTAACCAACTTTGATTCTTGATACAACGAGTTCCATCAGGACATACTTCAAATGCTTTGTCCATTCCTCGTAAATTCTCAGTTTTGATGTTCTCTTCTTTGATTGCCTCAATTTGGGCTTCGATGATTTGTGATGGTAATTTTAGGTGAAGGGTCATGACTAATGCTCTAACTCATAGTGGTTTGATTTGTTCCTTCTGGCTTAAGGCATCTGCTACAACATTTGCCTTTCTAGGATGGTAATGAGTCTCACAATCGTAATCTGCAAGCAATTCTAACCAACGGCGTTGTCTCATGTTCAACTCTTTCTGATCAAGGATATGCTGAAGACTTTTATGATCAGTAAACACAGTACACTTTGTGCCATACAGATAGTGTCTTCAAATTTTAAGAAAGAATACTATTGCTCCTAATTCGAGGTCGTGTGTGGTATAGCTCTCTTCATGAGGCTTGAGTTGTCGGGAATGATATATGCAATACTTATTCTCTTTGCATTTAATCACTGCTCCCAATCTGAAGTGATGCATCACAGTAAATGACAAAATCATTGTATCCTTCTGGTAATGCTAAGATTGGAGCTTCACAAAGCTTCTGTTTTAGCAGTTGGAAGGCTGACTCTTGGTCTTCTCCCCAGATATACTTCTTGTTTTTCTGGGTTAATTCAGTCAAAGGCTTTGCAATCTTCGAAAAACCTTTGATGAATCTTCGATAGTAACCGGCTAGTCCTAAGAATTGGCGTACTTCTGTGGGTGTAGTAGAAGATGCCTAATTCTTAACTGCTTCAATCTTGGCGGGGTCAATGTGAATTCCTTGACTGTCGATCACGTGCCCGAGAAATTGCACGATACTAATCCATAAATCACATTTGGAGAACTTGGCATATAATTTCTCCTTTTTGAGTAATTCAAGTATTATTCTCAGGTGATCTGCATGTTCTTCTTTGTTACGGGAGTAGATGAGAATATCATCGATGAACACAATCACAAATTTATCCAAGTATGGTTTGCACATACGGTTCATGAGGTCCATGAACACAGCAGGCACGTTAGTTAAACCAAATGGAATCACTTGGAATTCGTAGTGTTCGTATCACGTTCTGAAAGCAGTCTTGGGAATATATTCATCCCTGACTCTCAGTTGGTGATAGCCTGATCTTAAATCAATCTTTGAGTAAGTACTCGAACCTTGAAGTTGGTCGAATAAGTCATCGATCCTGGGTAATAGGTAACGATTCTTTACAGTGAGTTTATTCAGCTCCCGGTAATCGATACACATTCTGAAAGATCCGTCTTTATTTTTAACAAATAAGATAGGAGATCCCCAAGGCGAAGTACTCGGTCGGATAAAACCTCGATCTGCTAACTCTTGTAGTTGATCTGATAATTCCTGCATTTCTGAAGGAGCTAATCTGTAAGGTGCTCGGACTACTGGTGTCGCTCCTGGAATTAAATCAATTTGGAATTCTACTTGGCGAATCGGAGGAAGGCCGGGTAGATCTTCAGGAAAAACTTCTGGGAATTCTTTGACTACTGTTATATTTTCTGGTCATTTTTCGTCTGACTTCTTCTCCATTACTTGGGCTACGAAAACTTGATATCCCTTAGATATATATCTTTCGGTTTTAATACAGGATATGAGGCTTAGTTGGGTTTTACTTCGATCACCTCGTATGATCAAAGTTTCACCGTTGATGGGGATGTGGACGACTTTCTCGTCACAAAGAATTCTAGCATGATACTTGGATAACCAATCTATACCAATGACAACGTCGAAACTATCGAGTTTAATCGGCATAAGATCAATTTCGAAAGGTTAGTTTAGCAAAATCAAAGTGCAACCCTAGATAACAGTATTAGTGCCTACTAGGTTTCCATCGGCCATTTCAATGTCGTAAGTGGTATCTAGTGTAATTGGTGGGATATTAATCATAGAAGCAAGAGATATGGATACGAAACTTTTATCAGCTCCTGAATCAAATAATACTCTAGCTAGATGTTGGTTTAGAAGGAACGTACCCGTGACTACGTTCGGGTCTTGGTGAGCGTTCTTGTCCCTCGGCAAGTATGCTCTTCTGTGGGCATTGTTGTTTGCTCTTGAGCACTGAATTTTGTAGTGCCCTTTCTCTCCGCAGGCATGACAAGTTACTGACACTAGCTGCGGGTTGCTTCTAGTGGCTGGCTCTTTGTTTTTGCAGTTCCTGGTCTGGTGACCTACCTTGTTGCAAGTCTGACACTTGACAGTGTAAGGTCCTGTGTGATGCAGGGTGCATTTCTTACACAGGGGAAGGCTTCCAATATACCTATTGTTTTCAGTTAGAGAGGCAGCATAAGCCCTGACAGTTTCTTGCCTTCTATTCTGTTGTTGTTGGTGATCATTGTTGCGGTTGTTATTGTTGTTACGGTTATTCTGGTAGTTGTTATTGTTGGTGAAGGTTCTTCTATCATTAAACTTTCGTTTGTGATCATTGGTTCCTTGCGCAGAATTGTGCTTTATTACCTGATCCATTAACCTCTGGGTTATGGTAATGGCTTCCTCCAAAGTTTGAGGCTTTGAAGTGGTAACATTTCCTTCAATACTTCTAGGTAATCCCCCAATGAAGACTTCCATGAGTTTCTCAGAATTTGGCACCATAGTTGGAATCTTCTAACGTAAGCCTTGAGATCATTTCCTTTTACAATCAGATTGTAAAATTCATCTTCCATTTTCTTAACCTCAGTTCGGGGATAATACTTCTTTATTAAGAGCTTTTTAAATTCGGACCAGGTGATCTTGTAAGCTTCCTCTATTCCAATAGGATGAGTGAATGAATTCCACCAGGACAAAGCTTCTTCGGTTAGAGTACCAGTAGCAAATTTCACTTTGCAGTCCTCGGTACAGTTGCTACTGGCAAATACCGATTCAGTTCGTTCAAACCAGCGGATAAGACCAACAGCCCCTTCTGTACCTTTGAAATTGAAAGGTTGGCAGCTTATAATATCTTTGTAGCTACATTTTCTTGCTATGGGAGTTTCTCTTGGTCCAGTGTTCCTAGTGGTATTGTCAGTATTTGCCATGGTAGCAGCTTGTGCTTCCAAAGCTGCGGCAACACTATCAACAACTAGTTTCCTGATGGCAGCTTGGGACATGGCTAGTGCTGCAGATGTTGGTGTCCTCTTGGGAGCCATTCTATCAACATTTACAAGACAACACATAATAAGAATCCATACAATGATATAGTCATATCACAAGTCTTTTTATAATAATCAATATTTTCATACATAGTGATATTGAAATCATTTGACATAGATACTTATTTGATACGAGTCTTAACAAAGAAATACACATCCTTTGATAATTTTGGAATCTAAGACTTCCAGAGATGAACACTCTAACAAGTATCTGACTCGTTAGGTTTCTCGGGGACTAGTTTACTTTCCATTGGTTTCATACCGCGACCACTTCGATAACTTATCAAAGGCTAGTCTGGTGGTGGTGTATGTGAAATCGTACTCAATATCTTGATCATTTATCATATCCATGATATTTGGGTACAAAGGTTTAAGAAAACCGGGTGGTAAGAGAGTCATAGTAACATGGATTCATAAAGATATGATACATCACACTACAGAATATAGGATAAACAACCACGACGTCCATAAATCAGTATCATAAAACAGCGAGGTATAATGGAATCACAACTTCATTATGTCATAAACAACTTGTCTATATATTTTACATAATCAAAATTTGACAAGTGTCGTTATTTATGCCACACATCCCATGGTTGGATTCTAAACAAAAGCTGTAAATGACAAGGATCTAGTCTAGTAGTCTGGTGGTCCTCCCTTGTGGTTCTTGAGCTCATGGATCTTGTCCAGAAGACTCTTCATATCTGATCGATGGCGAATCTGGATATCCTCGATGAGTATCTCTAAAGTAGAAGTCCTGACGTGAGCAAGAACAATCTCATCGTCATGCCCTATTTTCTTTCTCTGAAATCAAGCAATCTGGGTACGAGCTTCTTGAAGTTCGGTTTCTAGTTGGTCAAAATCTCACTGTATGATTACTCGACCATTACCAAGACCTTTAACTATCTTCCATTGCTCAATGGCCTAAGGATGGAGCTCATCTAAGTGATTCAAAATGGTCTCGATTTGTTCCTCATGACGCTCCAGACTCGTCTTATGAGAACTTTCTCCAATCTCAAATACTTGAGGTAGGGCAGAAGTAGAGGAGGATGATCGGGAACGGACTCGTTTCTGAGATGGTAAAATCTCTTCAGGAAGAAGGAAATCTCAGGGATCAAACATTGGTGATAGTTGTAACACTAGAGATGAAGGCAAAATAGTTGGTGGAGCAATAGGAGCTCGTGGTGGTGGAATAGGTGATTCATCATCAGTAGCATTATATGCTTGCATGACCTTCATATATGGATCATCGTGGAAAGGTAAGATGGCTAGTGAGGCCAAAAGATCCTTAGATAAATCCTCTGAAGGATCAGAAGAAGTGTTTCCCAGTGAGGTTGATGAATAGTCCGGTGAAGCCGGGGTATAATCAGGAGTATTCGTAAAGGAAAAAAGCATCCTCAACATTAGAATTAGATAGGACGATAATAGGGTGGGTGGATGTAGACATAATTCTGTAACAACCCAGTAGTAAATAACATAAGTTGTTTATATATAATTAAATATTATGTTATCTTTAAGACTATTCAGAAGATGTAGTGGCACGAAGGACTTTTCTTCTTGGATGAAAAATGGTTATAGTTTAGGTTTTAACCTTGTTCTCTATAACCTCGACACCCCCACTTGATACAAATTTATAACGGCGACAAAACCCCCCTTTATTTGGACATATAGCAGCGAGAGCTAAATTGGGTAGTACATTATGAATCAACAGTCATAAATCATATAAAACAGACTAAAAGAGACGTTTGGAAATTAGGTTACATTCACTATATTTTCAGAGTTTTACAAAAGGAGGTCCCAAAATACATATGAAAACATAGAGTTTGAATGATAACAAGTTGGACGTCCTCAAGTACAATGCCACTCCGTGCCATAGGTTGCTCAATTACCTGAGATAAACATGCTAAAAATGTCAACACAAAGGTTGAGTGAAATTCATAGGTTTAAAATGTAATAGTTTAATACAAGTCATCATAAGTGGTAATAAAAATGTACAAGTACAAATTATCAAGAAAATGAGTATTATTGCCCGTATAGCTCATGACAACCAACACGCTAACATGGAAAACAACTTCATGACATTATAAGGAACAAATTCCTCCTTGGAAAGAGTACTGCCAAATTACCCATTATTCTCAAATATAGTGCGTTTGGAATCCTCATGAACAGGTAAACAACAAACGGGATTCCATCAATCTAATAGATCTAAGTCCATAATATTCGCGTTCACAATTCCAGGTGATTAATGTTTCATGATTAAATATGATTGACCAGTAAAGTAAACTTAGCAATAATATATCAGATAGCTACAGTTGGAAAAAAATACTTGTATTCGAGGTTTAAGCATGTAATCCCATCCCCACCACAGGGTTTTAAAAAACATTGTATAAGGTGGACTTGAACTTAACCTTGATAAGGTAATGATTGATTTGAAATTTAATTCAAATGTAAGTAAACAGCCTCTCACGCACCTGGGGTAATATTGTCAAGACTTATTTTGAGTTGTTCATAACTTTATTTCATAAAAAGTTTAACAGTAAATAATTTTGGATTATTATTTGGAAAACATCATATCCACTGTTCGGTGCTAGTCAATATCCAGAGGTCATGCAATAAACGTTTGAGGAGCTAGGACACTTGAAATCTTAAATTCAATAACCTCGTTAAAACGTCTACCTGAAATGAAAGCCCCTCACATGAAAATTCCTCTATTAAACGGATACGTTTATAGTTTAAAATGATAAGATAATAAATCTTTTTAAGTTTTTTCAAAAGCTAGTGGATGTTTAAATTATGATTAAATATATAACATAATTATTTTATCAGTGTTTTAGATCGAGCGAATGATATCGACAAATGTGTCGGGCATTAATAAAACGAGTCATAAAAATTTAAATATATTATTTATAATTAATATAAAAATATTACATTTTATACCTTGAGAATATGAAAATGACAATATATACCCTTGGTATATATTAATTTACACTTTTAACCCTTAATTATATTTTAAACATTTAACCCTTAACTTAGAAATATGGCAAAACAAGCCTTTGAGATTTAACTTTTAAGGATAATACACTTTTTGGGCCCGAAGTTTAAATAATTTTTAAAAAGTTAAACAATATAAACCCTCATGCAAATACGATTTAGCATTACCAAGTCCAAAATCCCTTATCCTTTGTATTTTAATCTTAAATATTAATGTTGCAGCATATAGCTCTATTACTATACAGCTATAATAAGTAATTTTACGAGCTTTGAGCTTATGAAAAGAGCTTAGAGCATAAAGAATCAAATGGGACACGTTGGTTTAGAAACTATAACCCGAGGTGGTTAGGGCTTTTTAGGAATTTGTATTTAATTATAAAACGATAGAATAGCTTATAGAATAATTATTAGATTCAACTTATGCTTTTAGCTTATAGGTTTACGAAAATAGCTTTCAAGGGTTTGAGAGGTGTGTTTGGTTTAGGAAAACCAAACGAATGGCTTTTAGGGTTTCCAAAAGATTTAGCTGAACAATGATTCTATCAAATCTTATACATGATTCTAAAATCTTGACAATAGCTTATAAACACGATATGAGGCATACTTGAGCTTGAATGGATGCGTAAATGGCTTGATATGGTCAAAAAATGATGAAATGTAACCCAAAGCTTGGAAAAATTAAGATAATCAGAACTCTTCTTGTTCTTATCCCTATGTCCAAAATAGCTTTAAAGAACCTGTTACTCCTTTCCTTGAGCTTGCTAGAACATGAAGTTGAAGTAGGGTTTAGTTATAAATGTGAAAATTGTGAAAGTATGCATGATAATGCGTGAATATATATGCGGGAAACTTGGATGAGTTGGCCAAGTGTTGAAGAGTTTAGCCAAGTTGTGAAGAGTGGTGCCTAGGTTAGCTAGAGTGACTAATGATAATCTAGGAGGTATCTTGGAGATGGTTGAAGGAGGTGTGGGTTCGGTTTGCCAATGTGTGCTGACAAGAAAGTTTAACATTGGGATGCAAGGTGAACAAGTAGCTTACAAGAGGAGGTGAGGTTGTGAGGTGCTTAATCTTGGGCTCAAGTTGACAATGTCTAGTGGTGCTAGCAAGGTGGTAGGCACGGAGCAGATAAGTGTGGTGGATCATGTGTAGTGAGAGGGTGGTTGCTTGGTTGTAGCTTGGTTTCGAACTAGATTAAGGTTATTCGGGTTAGTTTAGGGTTTTGGATTAGGGTTAGGATTTATTTTTAGGACGAGTATAGGTTAAGGGTTAAGGATGAAATCTGTTTAAATTATGCATTGGAGTGATGTAAGTTATGTTTAAAATGTTGTACAAAATTTATAAAGAAATTGGAGGGAAAATGCATATTTTTAATGTTATGCATTAATCAAGTGTACATTAAGCTTAAACGAGGATACATTGTTTTGAGGGAAATATATTCCAAAAAAAATAGAATGTTATGCATTTTACACTTGTACACATGCCTTGAAAGCTTGTACATTTGTATTGTGTGTAAACATTACATATAGTTTAGGGTTTGTTATAAACGTTTAACATATTTTTAAACGTATAAATCCTTTTGTATTACATGTTATGAAAGGTAACGTAAATAGATAACTATGGTAAAATGGTGATAAAACATAATGCTTGACATATTATAGAATTTACATTGACATAAACGTTCAATAGGAATAGCAATAATAGGATTGCGTGAGCTCATTTTAACTTGGTAATGTAAGTTACGTTACATTATGGATGGAAAAAATCTTTCCATGAAATGATTGCATCTAATTTAATAGATGGAAATTACACTGAGAAAAATTGCTCTAATTGTAATAGATGGATGAGTAACATAGAAGAAAATGAGGAGTTATTATATTACCAATTGATCACATGAGGAACGACGTCAAGACTGAGAAATGCCAATATCCTATTCACAAAAGTCATCATTGATCATTTCCTCAAACAACACGAGTCTTTTTCCAATCTCAATCATCAACACTACCACATAATCAAAGACGATGGTATTGTATGTAGATTAAAGTTTGTCAGAATTGGTGAAGATTATTAGGAATATAGACTTGCCATTCCTGAGACGATGTTGACAGAAGCAATCAAGCAATCTAAGTTTTATCAGATGTTCATCAAATACTCAACTTGTCAGATTCCCCAAAAGAAGAGCAGAGGTAAGGGATCTCAAGGTAAGAAGACTGTAGATACTCATGTAACAGAAGTTGTAGAGTCTGAAGAGTCTGAACCTGAACCTGCCAAGAAGAGACCTATTAGTAAGAAAAGGGTCAAGAAGTCTGCTACTATCTCTGCTGAAGACAATATCATTCCTGATCCAGACATTGCTTTTGAGTTAGGTAAATCTACCAGCTTGACTAAAGCTAGAAGCAAAGCAGCTAGAGAAGTTCATGGCATGAATCATGACTGAATCAATCCCTACTCCTAGCAATAAAAGAACTTATGACACCTCTCAAAGAGCTCAAGGGTGTTTCAATCTCTTACTCTTGAAGGAACAAGAAGCTGCTGACACAGACGACAATAAAAGCACTTAAAGAAATCAGGAAGTCCAAGCAGAAAGAGCAACCCAGTACTAAGGCTTACATAAAGGAACTGGTAGTAAACCAGGTTCCAATGAGCCCGGCAGTCGTACTACCATTGCCTCAAGTGAAAGGAACTGGTGTTAAATCCAGATTTCTTGATGAAGGAAAGACATAAACTAAAAGAGAAGGTTATTCTGAATGAGGAGAAGATGAATGACAGTGAACATGAAGATAATGATAATGCAGAAGTTGAAAATATGATAAAGAAAATGATTGGATGATGAAGGCGATGATGAACATATCAGTAAAGCTCAAGATATTGATGATGAAGATGCTGAACCTGAGTTGGGTACTGATGAAATTTATAAGTATAAGATTCATGTGCACAAAGATGTGGATAAAGAGATAGGAGAACCAGAAACTATTAAGGAGGAGAAGAAATAAAAGGAGGAGTTAACTGATGCAACCAAACCTGATACTAAAAAGAGTGCAGAAGAAGTGGGAGATGCTAAAAAGGTTGCTGGCTCTAGCTCTCAAGTCAAAGAGTCTAATGTTTTTCCTATACCATCTCCCAGATTTAGTCAATCTCATCTGTTTTGGGCCACACAATTCTTAAACTCTTCTTGTGGTATTTCTCTAACTAGTAATACTTAAGGATTTTTTACTACAGAAGCTATGGTCATGTTCTTTGAAGGATATCACTATCCAACAATAAACTCCTCAGATCCCTGTCTCCATCAAATCTTGAAGTTCCCGTTGAACAGTTATTCCAGAGACTTCTAATCTTCCACCTATTCTTGAAACTCCGGTTTTTTCTATTGTCTCCTCATCTCAAGTGACACCTATCATCTCTCATGTGCAACAATCTTCAACACCAATACCAACACCACCAATCATAATCGATGCTCTAACCGTTACCACTATTGTTCTTGAATCAGATGTACTCTCTACTGTTCAGCTAAGAGTTGAAAATCTGGAAAAGGATGTGTCTGAGCTCAAGAGATTAGATATCTCTACGGAAGCCTTTGTTGCTCTCCAAATACATGTTCTAATTGCTGTCGATAATTATCTTGATTCCAAAGTTAGAGAAGTCTTTCAGAAAGAACTGCAGAAACACACAGCAGATCTCATTCAAAAATATTCTCTACAACATCTTCCATAGATAACCAAGAAAAAGACTCCAACTATTGACCTGGAACAAGAAACTAAAAATAGTTATTCAGAGATTCTTAAACTCAAGAAGGAATACGTTGAGAAGCAACAGATAACACAGTTTACCATTAAGTCTACCAACAAGGCTGCACTAAAAGAGTTTGGTCTGAAAAGCGCTCTTTATCAGCATATGCATGAAAACAAGTCATTTAATAGAAATCCTGCCAATCATCGATTGTACCATGCTCTCATGGAAGCTTTGATTGAAGACAAAAATGCAATGGATAAACGAGTTGCGGATACTGTCGAAGACCACAAAAGGAAGCATGATGATGATGACGATGATGATGATGATGAAGACCCTTCAGCTGGACCAAATCAAGGTAAGACGAAAAAGAGGAGAAGAACTAAAGAGTCTATGTCTTCTAAGAAACCATCTGCCACCAAGGATACCTCAAAGGTAAAGCTCCATCTAAAGCCTCCAAAACCGGTAAGTCTGCTTCTGCAAAGATCCGCTTGATAGAACCAATTGATGATGTGGATAAGGATGATACGGGTAAGATGTGTACACAGATGCGATCAACTACAATATTCTTCTCAACACAAGAAAGATAAGACTCCAAAATGGTTCAAGCAACCTCCAAGACCTCCTACTCCTGATCCAGAATGGAACAAGTGCCAGGCTGTACTTGATCAACCTGCACAGCCTTGGTTCAATCAAATGGTCTCTGATTTAAAGGATCCTCTCACATTTGATTCTCTCATGGCTACACTGATCGATTTCTCCAAGTTTGTGTTGAATGGACTTAAGATTGATAATCTGACTCAAGATCTCTTACTTGGACCTGCCTATAATCTGTTGAAAGGTACATGTTCTAGTAGCATCGAGTTAGAATATAACTTCCAAGAGTGCTTTAATGATTTGACAGAAAAACTCAACTGGAACAATCCTGAAGGAGATCGTTATCCATTCGACCTGTCTAAACCTCTTTCACTCCAAGAACTTCACGATCGTCAAACAGTTGTTGCTGATTATTTCTTCAACAATGATCTGGAGTATCCCCCCTTTTGGAAAAATCATCAATCAATAAACACCTACACTACGTTCCATAACAAAGACAAAAGCAGCAAGGTATACGATCTATGGGTTAAATTAAAATATGGGTTTTCTTTACGCACTTGATCCTCACAAAACTAGGTATGACAAAGATGCGGCTAGAGGAATCAAGCATTGGGGTGAAAGACGCAATCTTATGGAAACAGATCTTAGAATAATCGAATTCGCCCGACGAAATGCTACTAACTCAGAAGATTCTTGCGTGAACAGTGTGAAGGTAAGAGTTACCAGTTTAGGGTTATTTGGAGGAAGATTGTTGGTAAAACGAGTTGATCGACAGCTGTATACATTTAAAAGGTGATTTTGTGAATCAAACACTTCATTAAACTACATTGAAGACATGCCTTCTTTTTGTTGACCAACACAAGCTTTCCACCTCAATTACAGGTGATATTGTGGACTTTCCTATGTCCCTTTGGATGATCCAACCAGCATAAAGTGCACACAAACAGGAAGACATATAGTCAAGTCGTCGATCGAGGATAATTCACTAGGTTAAGAGCTATCAGAAGAAACTAAACATCACCGCTCCACAAAGAACCTCGAATGAAATTGACTGTAAAGAAATCTACACTCCATCACACAAACCTCCGGGAGCAGTCTATGAAGATCAGAACCAACAAAAAAGAGTGATGCGAGCTGATACATACAAGTCTCGACGGGGAACCCACCAAAAGTTCAAGATAAGCTTCATCATAGAGTACAACGACTTAACTGTGATTCCAATACAGAGATGCCAAAAGGAACGTGGGCATAAATGGGCAGAAATTGGTAGAGCTCATAACAAGCAGTTTCGTGAACGACGGATCATTCGAAATCTGGAAAAATTGGTTGGTGCGAGAGAACTCGAGATGGACTACAAAATGATGACGCGCGCAATCTAAACGTAAGGTCCTATCTCAAAACTTATCTTGTGAATATGTAGCAATAGACTTATTACAATAGGCAAATAAATAGTGGTTGAGTACGAATTTTTAAGAATTTTTCAATAAATTCAAAATTTATAAATTAACGTACTCAACACAATTTAATATAAGTACTCCACATAAATTGAGGGAAGCATTAATTTGTTCCGAATCCGACTTGTTAATAATTGGAACATTTTTTCCCAAAAGAATTTATATTTGAATCAATTAATATTTAAAATATTAAAAGATTTAACATTTTTGATAAGGAAAGAAAATGTGATTAAAAATAATATGAAACAAAATATGTATTTCTATAAAGACTCAGAGCATCTTCACCCTTTCATGTGCTAAACTTTATCGAATATCGATGCACATGTTGAGGGGGAGCAATTTCTAAAAAGTAAAACCATCAAGGTACTAAATCTTTTGATTTATATCACAAAGTACCTTGATCAATGTTTTTCAAAAGGTTTTAAGGCTGAGAACAATACCAAAGACCGACCAAGTTTGTAATTACTTAGAGATATAAGGGTGATTAAGAATTAGGTATTCGTTTCTTAGTGAATCCAGCCAAACCGAAAGGATCTACCCAGGGAAAATCCACTAGTTAGTGTAAAGTCTAAGGTATGATATACAAAAGAGTTAAAGTGAAATAACGGAAATAGTGCCGACCTGAGATGGAGCTAGTATTATAACAAACCCAACAAGGTACTAGTCATGATGTCTCGGTAAGAACTGAAGGGGTTGAAGAATGAAAAAGAATTGTAAGGATAAAGGGTGAAAATAAAGAAGCCCTCCATACACTTAGGCACAAAGCCGGGTCAATACATATGCTATCAGAAACACTAAAATGTTGCCTGGTATTGAAGATAATCATAGACCCAGTGACGCAATGCACAACCCTTCCCAGCCACTTAAAGTTAGAAAGACATTGTTTCAAAACTCACAGAGATTCACACATTTCTATCGACTTTCTCATTCCGAGTTAGTTGGTATTGAAAATGTGGCACTCAGCTCCAGCCTCCGATTACTAAAATCAAATGTGCACTATCGATTCTAGAGCCAAAAGAGATCATCCATAAATCTCATTAGGACGCTAATACATAAAATTTGCTAAATCACACATTGTGATAACAAATAAAATCTTAAGAGTCCTTCGCATTATCCTTGTGATATTGCCAGAACATCTGAGTGATACTTAAGTCCTTCGCATTATCCTTTGGCAATTTACCCAGTTAACCCACGTTGATTTGATAAAACGTCCTTGATATAAGTACTACTAGTATTTTTAAACGCACAAGGTAGATGTAGGAGTTTTTCTAAAAATAATTAGGTTTTTTCCAGTCTTTACCGACCTTAAATTAATAATATTTTATTTTTGCTTTTTGTCGAGAAATTTAAATTAATTTGTATCATGAATATTAAAGATATAAGATTTTTAGTTTATGAACGCAAATTCAGTACAAACGTTTACCAAGTTCAAATTAATATTTATAATTAGTGATTTCGTCCTTTTGACGAACTAGATGAAAATAAGTTTTCCAAGATATTTTCTAAGTGTATGACATTTTATAAATTTCAGCATGACCCGTTTGTTTGTAAAAGTTTCCTAAGGTTCTCAAACCTTAATTTCAAATAATTTTTCTCCGATTCACAAGTATTTCGGCAAAATGCCAAAATCTATGTTTACGCAACGTTTCGTCCAACTATATCTTTGAATGACTATTTTGACCATTCTAAACTTATATAAGCATAAATCGACTGTAAATCCATTTTAGACACTTTCGTTTGTTAGTTTTCACTTATTGGGCTTAAAAGCAAAGTAAAGCCAAATTAAGTTCTATTAGTCCATTCATTGGGCAAGTCAAAGCCCGTATACGATTTAACTGTGATTTGTTGGTCAGTGAGGCCTTAAAAACGACCATTAGCAACCATGACTTTCTAAGTTTAAAAGTTTTAGTCCATTAAGTAATTGGGACCCATATGGCCCATTAAGATTATCATAATTAGCCCGATAGTATGAAAAGTAAAAGCATTTAATCCTTATTGGGATTTTCGGCCCAATAAGCCTATACGTACCTTTTACAACCCGATAAGTTATCGATTAAGCCAAGAAGCATTTTATATCAAAAGTAAGCTAGGACATCATTCGAAATTATAAGTCGGGAATAATAAGCCGCAACTTATTCTTCTCATTGGGCCAAACGAGACCAATAAGCCCAAAACAAGCCCACTATAATGCCCGTATAGGTAAATTAATGCCAAAAACCAAATGAGTTACCAAAATTAAGCCACAATAACTGAAAATAAGCCAACCAAGCATGACGGGACCAATAAGCCCAAGATAAGGCCGCGACTTATCTCGGCTTATTAGGCCGGGAGGCTTGTATTGGCCCAAAACCTTAAATAAGCCGACGAATGGGCTAATAAGCCCTAAACTAAGATACGATAAGCTAATAAGCTGAAAATAAGCCGAAACAAAAATAATGGGCCGAAGCCCATGACTCCTTTTGTGTTTATTTTGTTGGACCGAGACAAAAAAACAAGCCCAAGGCCTCAAACAAGTAAAACGATTAAGCTATTAAACCCGAAACTAGAATAAGTATATAAATAAGCTACAATAAGTTCAAGAAATAAGTCAGAATCAAAAATAAGCCGAAACCCTCAACCCTTTTTGGGTTCTTTCGTTGGGCTGAAACTAAGAACAAGCCTAAAAGAGCTCAAATAAGCTCACGAAGAGCTTATTATTAAGCTAGAATTTGAATAATCTATGAGACAAAAGTGAAAACTTACCACCACAACCAAAATGTTTAAATGATCATTTTCTTGTGTTTCTCTTTGTATACGACGCAACCAAACGCACCCTTTTATCATTTGTGTAGTTTTTAAAGTTTTCGATTTTTAAACAAACCTTATACCAACTAGTCTTATAACATCATAATAATCGTAAAAAGTATAAAGAATAAAGGTTAGACAACTTACAAAAGAGGGTTTCAAAATGGGAATTTAAGCTTGACACACAACCCAAACGTTGTTTCCGATTACCCAAAACTACTAAAGTCTACCCTTTACGCGTTCTTGTTTCCTTGTCTTTGATCAAGATTGAAAATAAAGAATGTATGGTGGTGTTTATGTTTAGGACGTGAGTCAAATAGGGAGAATAAGATAGAAGAGAGTGTTTATGTGTTTGGTTTTGTTTTGTGTGAATGAATGTGTGATGAGATTTAAAATAGGGAAGACAAAGGAAGGACCATTTTTTTTTTTTTTTTTTTTTTTTTTTTTTTTTTTTTTTTTTTTATTTTTTTTTTTTTTTTTTTCGTGTTTTTCCAAAATATAGAGTTTGTGCCCTTAGGTGTGGTCCGGCTAGTACAAAAAGAGAAAAAGGATCCATGCCTTTTTGTCCTTGTGTCGGTTATGATACCATGACCTAATGTGAATATAACTCGAAACTCGGAGGGTTCCTACCAAAATAAAGTTTACGTTACAAAAATGAGTCGTATTAGAATATTTAGTAAAAGTTGACTTGATATCATTTCTAATTCTTTTAAGTATCGGACAATCGATTTAAGTTTCTGTGTTTTAACAGTTTTTTCGTTAGTTACAAGCGAAACTTGAAATAGTCATTTTTTATGCAGAACATCATGGAAATATGAAATTACCTCATCAAATTAAATTTTATTAAGAATGACCCACAATGTTTAACATATTTAACTTATTAACGGTGCCGGTACGGCAGCGCGGTTGTCCCCGTTTTCGCTGTGCACGGGAAGAAGTTTCCGTAAGTGATCAACTTATCTGTAAATGTTTAGAAAGTAGGAATTTGAATAAAAGACTTATTATAGTAGGAGTTTTTGGTATTACAGTTAGTTATACCGAACACTTTGCGTAATATGTAAAGACAACAAAGTGAAACCTTGAGTTGTTTTATAGAATTTGATGAAATAGTGGTATGTAGTCATAGTATTTTGGGATACTATGACCTATGAAAAATCACCGGTTATCACAAAACATAACAAATACTTATCCTAAACACATATCCTAAACAACTGATAAGTATGATGGTTATCCCATCACGAAGACCCTGTGCATATCCACAGGCGTATCATTCCTCACTTATACAAATACTCCTATCAAATAATCTTGCCCACTAGGTGTTGTCTTGAAAAACACTCTTAATTCCGGGATCCCATAATCTTCTTTGAATATGCACAGCCTCCATCTTTTTTCTTCTTATATGTAGCTTGTCATTAAGACGCTCAAGAGCGAATAAGTAACATGTATGGTATAAACATAGTATTGACTTCATTTATCATCCTCACCCTTTGTTAATTTCATTTTTCCCCCAACACCTATAAACCTATTAACCATTCAACACAATAAGTTTGGCTCATCACAGTGCTGATGAAATGGCCACACCCAAACCACTACACAACTTCCACGTCATCTTGTTTACTATCACCGCCCTTCATTTCCAACTCAAGGATCTAGAAAAGTACCCCTGTATAAGGTTTTTGGCTTTGGCGATGGCTATGGTGACCGCTCGTCTTTAAAACGAGACCACAGTGAGTACGGGCTTTAAAGAAGGCTTCTCCTAACGTTGTAGGATCGACCTCACAGTTCCAAAGTTTAAGGTCCTGAAGCGTGCTAATGTTGCACGATCTAATAAAAAAAGCTTCGTCAAAAGGTTTATGGGGTTTGACCTTAAGATTGCACATTGTAGATTCGGTTTAAGTCCAGAGATATAAAACGTTTTAAGTAAAAGATTCAGAGAATCCCTTACTTCGATTTATAAGGCATCTCAAACTCAATCTGTTTCAGACCACCGTAGCTATTTGCGAAGAGCTTAGATAGATGCTGCTTACCGCGTCCCGATCCGCTGTTCCCGATGCCATGAAAGAATCCGACGAAACATTAACCCGAATAACAGTAAAAAAAATAATTTTATTACTGTGAACAGTACTTCGTGAATAAGTAACCACTTAAATAGAAACCCCGCGAATAGTATCTTTTTTTAACCCTAAATCGGATGCCCTCTCAACGAGACTCTCAAAGAAAAGCACTACTTATACACCCGGTTGGATTGTATCGATAGTAGCACCACTTTTAGAGCGTGTTCGAGCATCCTTAAAGAAATATAGAGAAGAAAACTAGAGAATTTACTTGACAAACTTGATTGATTACTTTTCATTAATGACAGAGACCTTAAATACTAATTATGTGATAACTCACACAAACACAAGACTTATTCTAAAACATAACAAATAGTTATTCTAAACACGTATCCTAAACAACTGATAAGTGTGATGGTTATCTCAACCGATCACGAAGACCCTGTGCATATCCACAGGCGTATCATACTAACTGTACATCTGTGAGTATACTATGATTAAAATATAATTTTTTTCAGAATTAAATACGTGTTTTCTGGACATTGTGAGATGAACACTTTAATCCTTTTTTAGTATTATATTATAAATTCTAATCTCATTTACAAACCAACGAACCGTTAGTTATGAAAATGAATCATTTCGTGTTTTTTCGCATGATGAAAATGGCGATCATAAATGGCTTGGATGAGTGGGGGTGAAAAACTCACGCTGACAACTTCCACGTCACACCAAAATTCAGACTTTCTCTCTCCAAATAAAACTCACCTTTCAACCGTAATAAGAACTCACCTTACCACTAAAACTCACATTTCATTAAAATACCCACTTTATATATACCCCACTAAATACCCACACACACTCACAACCAATTAATATATACTTAATAAAAAAGAAATAGGCCCACAATTTTTCAAACTCACATATGTGAGTTTCTCACCGAAGTGTGACAAAAAATGGGTGAAACTCGCCATAATAGTGGAAGTCGCCTAGGTGAGTTATTTTGGGTGAGACTATGGCACTCTCGCGCGTGACTTCCATAAGTCACGTAGGTGAGTTCTTGCCAGATCTCACCGTCTCACTCCGTCCAGCCTGAGCAACTGGTAAGAGCCTTTGGTGTAGTAAAAACGCCGGCAACGCGTTGGCCTGGCCACGTTGTCCGGCGTTACTACACCCCACCAAACGGCGTTTGCCCAACGGCCCGTTGGGCTCGCTTGGCAACCGCCAACGCGCGTTGGGGTGTTTTTTTAAAAACAATATTTCAATTTTAAACCCACCCCCTAACGGCTCAGAATTTAAATTTTACCTCTTTTCGGCCCCCATTATGAAAATGTTATTTTAGCCCCTAGCGGCTAGTATTTATAAAAAAAAATTAATTTTTTTTCATTTTACCCCCTAAAAACGACTGAATTTTTTTTTTTTTTTAAAAAAAAAATCATTTTAACCCCACAGGGCAACACACTATATATACAACACATTAACCAAATACAAAATCAATACAAATTACACCACTCTTCAAATACAAACAAACCTCTATTAATCAATCAAAAAAAATGGTTCTGAATTTCCCAACAACGGTTTCATGAATCTCCTCACCGGGTCGATGACGCCGGAACAGTTTCAACAATACCAACAAGAACAACAACAAGCTTTTTTCCGATGGCAACAATCACAAATCCTAAACCGTGATTTAGATAATTCTACAACAAAACCCACCATCATTCCACTTAGAATCTTCCCAAACACTCACTCAACCTCAACAAGTCGATTCGCCAAAAAAAGGCGCGTCGCAAGAAAAAAATGGCCCGAAAAGGGAAAAAATAGTTGAAGAACGAGCCCCAAGAGCTGTAGCGCAGCGGGGCCGTTGCTACCGTCGAAGAAGAATTGCTTGCAACATGTTACGTGGCCGTTTCCGAAGATAATAATGTCGGTAAGGGTAACAAAAGCAGTGAGACGTTTTGGTATCGGGTTTTGAACGAGTTCAATTCGAAAAAAATTTCAAAACCAGTACGAAGGAATGTTGACAAGTAAATGGCCATACTGTTGAATGACCAAATGCCAAAAATTTCAACGCCGCATACAAACGGGCCAATACGTTTGGGGAAAAGTGGCGAAAACGATGTGAATTATTTTGAAACGCTCAAGAGTATTTACCTTGACGAGCACAGAGGGGTCAGTTTTCTCAAGAAGATGCTTCGGTGGGCCGTTTTAGATTCCACCGAAATGGACGCACCGGAACAAGTTGACTAACCGAGACGTCCCCGGGCTAGCCAGGAGGTTCTATTCGTCACGATCACGACCACGTCCCGCCCGTCAAACATCGGTGCCCGCAAAGAAAAGCAAATCCACGCAACTCGAGCTCACGGTGAATAAGCGCGTTACTCGGCCCAATTCGGGATCTAATAGCAGGAGCTTCGTCTGAAAATCGTGAGCCGCCGAAAGGGCTTTCGAAGGCTCAAGCGCAAAAGACGCACACTAAGCGGTGGAGGAGTTGAGGTTTCTAAGCTAACACTAGCACCATGGAATGGACGAAGACGACCGCCAATATCAAGAAGCAAAAAAAATTAGATCAAAAAACAAAATGAAAAATGATTTGGAGTGACGAGACGACGAAGACGAAGACAGTAGTATTTTTTTTTTTAATTTCTTAATGTATTTTTTTTTCGTAATGTTTTTTTTTCGTAATGTTTTTTTTTTAATTTCGTAATGTTATTTTTCGTAATGTATTTTTTTTTTAATTCCGTAATTTGTTTTTTTTTAAGAATTTAATGTATTTATGATGCAGTGAAATAGTAGTTTGTAAAATAATTAAATAAGTAGTTTAGGTGGTTTTATGAAAATAAAGAAGGTGTAGTTGTGTTATTATGGTGTTATGATTAAAAGAGAATAGTGTTGGTGTTGGTGTTATGCTGATGTGACGCCCAAAAAATAACGTTGTCAAGTTACGATACCTGGTACTCTAAGAGTTGAGAAAAACAAGTTGGAGGGGCAAAATAGTACATTCTTGAAGAAAGAAAAGAGAAAAATAGAAACAAACAATCAACGGCTGTGGGGTACGGACAATTTGGCGGAGTTCTCGACTCAACCACTCATCAATCACTTTTCCTTCCTTATTTTTCTCCGCCTTTTGTCTGAAAAGCTCGGCGGCTCCGATCCGGCTTATTAGATTCAGCTCCCAACACACACCATTTTCAATCTCCCTCCAAACACAAACACTAACTCACTTACACTTCAAAGCATGTACTTTTAAAACATGGGTTTGCTGCACTTGAGCTACTAATGTTTAATTGGTAACTTAGATTCACTTTTTTTTTCTTTCTGTTTTTATTTATGGGTTTTGTTTCTTTTGTTTAAATATTGTTTTTTTTACAGGTTTGTGTATTGTGAATGATGATCCGTACTTCAAAAGAGTTTGACTTTGTTTTGAATTCTTATGCATTTGGAGGTGAGATTTAATTTTTCTGTTTGTTTTTTTTAAATACTTTTGGTTATATATTTCCTTAGATTAGTGTGTTTTTTTTGGTGTTTGATTATTGGGAATATGTTATGTAACACTTGTCCCACATGTTCCATTATATGATTTAGTTGCGTTGAGTGATATAACGTGATGCAGACTTTTGAGTCGTGCTAATATGCTTATTGCGATGTAGGATTATTTGCGAGTGAAATTAAGACTACCCTTATCGGTCACACCAAAATACTCTCACTCACCTTCTACCTCAGCTAGCTGCCCCTCTCTCCATTTAGCCTCCCCTCACTCACATTGGTTCACAACCAATCGCCCTAATTCAATAAATACATCACTTATACAAATATACCCACAAAATACCCCCGCACACTCACAAACCAAATATTTAATATTAAAACATTTAACTTTTGCACGGATACCAAGTGGTGACCGAGTCAACATTGTGACGCGTTTTTCGCTTGTTTCACGTGTGACAAACTCACCCACATTGGGGCTCACTCATGAGTGAGGCTCACTCACTCTCACTAGTGACCAATAAGTGTAGCCTAATTGTTTTGAAATAGCTTATTTTTAAGGGGAAATGATCACTGCTGCAAATAGCAGGCAACTTGCCTGCTGTTTTAGTGTATTTTGGATCAGCTGATCCACTGTTCATCAGTTGCTTCAAAACCACTATTCATCAGCTGATCCCAAAAATACACTAGAACAGCAGGCAAGTTGCCTTGCTGTTTGCAGCAGTGATCATTTCCCCTATTTTTAAATGTGTGCTTGATACTGTTCAAACCATAGTTTTTTGGTTATACTGCTTACAAGTGAAAAGGGTCATTTTGTAGAAGCGTTATCAAACAGATGTTGTCAGAATGAACTTTAGTCCAGTCCAATTTAGTGCACATTATGGGATGATGTGCCCAAGTATTCGGGCAATTTAGCAAAATTTTGATGGGACATATTCGCTAATGTGAATATGGGATCATATGTGATTTTTTATGAACTCATGATGTTTATTCGAGTTAAATTGAGTTGATGAGCTTTCTTAATATATATAATTATAAGAATCAAATAACGAGATGATTAAAGTAACGAATACTTAAATTATTGTACATTTGTATCAATTATTCATTATTTTTACAACTCTTTACATGCTTATTTAAATCCGACCACAAATAATCAGAATTTTTTGAATCATAATCAATTTTTGTACTGCACTTTAAACTCAAGTCGCAATATTCATTTTAGACGCCCATCTTACCACCCTCTAAAAAGCGTATGTTTTGTAGAAACTTTGGTTAGTTTCTGACTTGAATTGCTTATGCGTTTATTGTTTTTTGGTATTTATGACTTATGCGTTTATTGTTTTCTCTCTCTGAATTAATTGCTCCAGGGCAGGTGAGTTGTGGGAAACACATGGACCTCTAATGGATTGGAGTGTAACTACTACAACATACAAAAACTTAAAAGGTACTAGCTTGATTTCTTGCCATAATTGCACCTGCTTTATTCCACTTGGTTGTAATCATTTTAACTATTAAACTTGATTAAATTCAAACCAACCCTAATGTCGCACTACTGAAATTTCTAGACAAGAGAACTCTGTTAGAATCATGCTTACATGTGCATACCCTGAAGAAAACGTTATTTTCTTTTCTCAGGTATGCACATGTAAGCCATGATACTAACAGAGTTCTCTTGCTAAGAAAACTTCAGTAGTGACATTAGCGTTGGTTTGAATTTAATCAAGTTTAATAGTTAAAATGATTACAACCAAGTGGAATAAAGCAGGTGCAATTATGGCAAGAAATCAAGCTAGTACCTTTTAAGTTTTTGTATGTTGTAGTAGTTACACTCCAATCCATTAGAGGTCCAGTTTTCCCACCAACTACACCTGCCTGGAGCAATAAATTCAGATGAAGAAACAATAAACGCATAAGTCATAAATACCAAAAAACAATAAACGCATAAGCAATTCAAGTCAGAAACTAACCAAAGTTTCTACAAAACATCCGCTTTTTAGAGGGTGGTAAGATGGGCGTCTAAAATGAATATTGCGACTTGAGTTTAAAGTGCAGTACAAAAATTGATTATGATTCAAAAAATTCTGATTATTTGTGGTCGGATTTAAATAAGCATGTAAAGAGTTGTAAAAATAATGAATAATTGATACAAATGTACAATAATTTAAGTATTCGTTACTTTAATCATCTCGTTATTTGATTCTTATAATTATATATTGTGATAACCAGTTAAGAAATGCACATCCAACTCCAATTAACTCGAATAAACATCATGAGTTCATAAAAAATCACATATGATCCCATATTCACATTAGCGAATATGTCCCATCAAAATTTTGCTAAATTGCCCGAATACTTGGGCACATCATCCCATAATGTGCACTAAAATGACGACAAAGTTCATTCTGACAACATCTGTTTGATAACGCTTCTACAAAATGACCCTTTTCACTTGTAAGCAGTATAACCAAAAAACTATGGTTTGAACAGTATCAAGCACACATTTAAAAATAGGGGAAATGATCACTGCTGCAAACAGCAAGGCAACTTGCTGTGTTTCTAGTGTATTTTTGGGATCAGCTGATGAATAGTGGTTTTGAAGCAACTGATGAACAGTGGATAACTGATCCAAAATACACTAAAACAGCAGTCAACGTCGCCTGCTATTGCAGCCGAATTCATTTCCACCCTTAAAAAGAAGCTTTTTCAAAACACTTAGGCTACACTTATAGAGTCACTTGTGAGAGTGAGTGAGCCTCACCCATAAGTGAGCCCCATGTGGGTGAGTTTGGGGCACACGTGAAACAAGCGAAAAACGCGTCACAATGTTGACTCGGTCACCACTTGGTATCCATGCAAAAGTTAAATGTTTTAATATTAAATATTTGGTTTGTGAGTGTGCGGGGGTATTTTGTGGGTATATTTGTATAAAGTGAGTATTTAATTGAAATATGACGATGGTGTGACCAATGTGAGTAAGGGGAGGTAAATGGAGAGAGAGGGCGCTGAGGTAGAAGGTGAGTGAGAGTATTTTGGTGTGACTGATAAGGGTAGTCTTAATTTCACTCGCAAATAATCCTACATCGCAATAAGCATATTAGCACGACTCAAAAGTCTGCATCAACGTTATATCACTCAACGCAACTAAATCATATAATGGAACATGTGACAAATGTTACATAACATATCCAATAATCAAAACCAAAAAACACACTAAACTAAGGAAATAATCAACCAAAAGTATTTAAAAAAACCAAACAGAAAATTAAATCTCACCTCAAACTGCATAAGAAGTCAAAACAAAGTCAACAACTCTTTTAAGTACGGATCATCATTCACAATACACAAACCTGTAAAAAAAAACAATATTTAAACAAAAGAAACAAAACCCATAAATAAAAACAGAAAGAAAAAAAAAGTGAATCTAAGTTACCAATTAAACATTAGTAGCTCAAGTGCAGCAAACCCATGTTTTAAAAGTACATGTTTTGAAGTGTAAGTGAGTTAGTGTTTGTGTTTGGAGGGAGATTGAAAATGGTGTGTGTTGGGAGCTGAATCTAATAAGCCGGATCGGAGCCGCCGAGCTTTTCAGACAAAAGGCGGAGAAAAATAAGAAAGGAAAAGTGATTGATGAGTGGTTGAGTCGAGCCAGCCGTTGGATTGGTTGTTTTCTTCTATTTTTCTCTTTCTCTTTCTTCAAGAATGTACTATTTTGCCCCTCCAACTTGTTTTTCTCAACTCTTAGAGTACCAGGTATCGTAACTTGACAACGTTATTTTTTGGGCGTCACATCAGCATAACACCAACACCAACACTATTCCTTTAATCATAACACCAAATAACACCACTCACCTCTTTATTTTCATAAAACCACCTAAACAATTATTTCATTATTTTAACAAACTAACTATTTCATTCATAATTAAACATATAAATTACATTAAAAAAACACATTACGAAATTAAAAAAAAATACATTACGAAAAAAAAACATTACGAAATTAAAAAAAAACATTACGAAAAAAAAACATTACGAAAAAAAAATACATTACGAAATTAAAAAAAAAAAACTACTCGTCTTCGTCTTCGTCGTCCTCGTCACCCAAATCATTTTTCATTTTGTTTTTGATCAATTTTTTTTGCTTCTTGATCCAATAGGCGTCGTCTTTCCGTCAATCACTTGTGCCAGTAGCTAGAAACCTCAACTCCCCACCCGCATAGTGTGCGGATCTTTTTCGGCTGAGCTTCGAAAGACCCTTTCGGCGGCTTCCCGTTTCCAGACGAAGCTCCTGCACCCAAATAGCTCCCGAAATTGGGCCGAGCGCGCGTACTTCCACGGTGCTCGCCGTTGCGTCGGATTTGCTATTTCTTGGCGGCCGGTTGTTTGGCGGCGGACGTGGTCGTCATCGGACCGAATAGATCCTCCTGCTAGCCCCGGGGAACCTCCGTTAAGTCAACTTGTTCGTGCGTCCCAGTTTCGGGAGAAGCTCAAACGCCCACAAGCATCTTCTTGAGAAAACGCGACCCCTCTATGCTCGTCACGGTAAATACTTTGAGCCCGTTTCAAATAATCCACATCGTTTTCGCCACTTTTCCCCAAACGTTTGCCTTTGTATGCGGGTTGAACTTTTGGCAATTTGGCATTCGAACGTAGGCCATTTGCTAGTCAACATATCCTTCGTACGGTTTTGAAATATTTTCGAATTGAAACACGATCAAAACCCGATACCAAAACGTCTCCATGCTTTTTGTGACCTTCCGACATAATTATCTTCGAAAACGTCTCACGTAACATGTTGTCAAGCAATTCTCTTCGACCGTAAGCCTAACGCCGCTGCTACCGGCTCCTTGGCTCGTCTTCAACATTTTTCCCTTTCGGGCCATTTTTTTCTGCTCCGCCTTTTTTGGCGAATCGACTTGTTGAGGTTGAGTGAGTGTTTGGGAAGATTCTGAGTGGAAATGATGTGGTTTTGTTGTAGATTATCTAAATCACGGTTTAGGATTTGTGATTGTTGCCATCGGAAAAAAGCTTGTAGTTGATCTTGTTGGTATTGTTGAACTGTTCCGGCGACATCGACCCGTAGGAAGATTCACAAAACTGTTTGTATGGGAAAAATTCAGACATTTTTTTGATTGGCTAAAAAGATGTATGTTTGTATTTGAGAGTGTGAATTGTATGTGATTTGTATTTGGTAAGTGTTGTATAATTATAGTTGAGTTGAGTGAGGGAAAAAGATTTTTTTAAATCAGTCGTTCTTTAGGGGGTAAAATAAAAAAATATAATTTTTTTATAAATACTAGCCGTTAGGGGCTAAAATAAAACATTTCAAAATTGGGAGGAAAGAGTAAAATTTAAATTCTAGCCGTTAGGGGTAAAATGAAATTTTTTTTTAAAAAAACACCCCAAACCGCGTTGGCCGCCAACCCGAGCCCAACGCCTTTTTTTTTTTTTTTTGTTGGGCAACGCGTTGGTGGGGTGTAGTAACGCCGGACAACGCCGGCCAACGCCGTTGCCGGCGTTACTACACCAAGGCCTCTTACCAGTTGTCAGGCTGGACGGAGTGGAGGTGAGTTTGGCAAAACTCACCTACGTGACTTATGAAGTCACGCGCGAGTGCCATCTCACCCCCAAAAACGCACCTATCGACCTTCCACTATTATGGCGAGTTTCACCATATTTTGTCACACTTCGGTGGAAACTCACTAAATTTGAGTTTAAAAATGTGACCCCCCGACCCCGCCTATTTCTTTTTATTAGTATAAATTAATTGTTGTAGTGGGTTGGGTAATTTAGTGGGGTATATATAAAAGGTATTTTAATGAAATGTGAGTTTTAGTGGTAAGGTGAGTTCTTATTACGGTTGAAAGGTGAGTTTTATTTGGAGAGAGAAAGCTGATGTGACGCTGACGTGTCAGGTGAGTTTTTCACCACCACTCCATCCAGCCATATGATCGCCATTATCATCATGCGAAAAACAATCGAAATGATTCATTATACATAACTAACGGTTCGTTTGGTTTGTAAATGAGATTAGAATTTAACTATATACTAAAAGGATTAAAAGTTTCCTCTCACAATGTACCCCATAAACACCAGTATTTTAATTCTGAAAAAATATATTTTAATCATATAAAACTCAACAGATGTACATTTATAGATACGTCCTGTGGATATGCACAGGTCCTTCGAGGATCGGTTGAGAAACCATCACACTTACATTGTTAGGATACGTGTTTAGAATAACTATTTGTTATGTTTAGAATAAGTCTTGTGGTTTGTGTGAAGTTATCACATAATTAGTTATTTAAGGTCCTCAGTCATTATGAAATATAGATCAATCAAGTTGTCAAGTAAATTGTCTTGTCTTCTTCTTTATATTCTTAAAGAGCTCGCACACGCTAAAAGTGGTGCTACTATCCGATACAATCCAAACTGGGTCGTATCAAGTGGTGCTTTCTTTGAGAGCTCTCGTTGAGAGGGCTTCCGATTTAGGGTTAAAAAAAGTTACTATTCGCGAGTTACTATTTAAGAGTTACTATTCACGAAGTACTGTTCACCAGTAAAAAAATATTTTTTCTACTGTTCTTCGGGTTATTGTTCGTCGGATTACTATTCATGGCATCGGGCGGCAGCGATCGGGACGCGGAAGACGCACTATCTAAGCTCTTGCAAATAGGTACGGTGGCCGAATACCAGAATGAGTTTGAGATGCTTATAAAGCGAGTAACGAGGATCTCTGAATCTTTACTTAAAACGTTTTATATCTCTGGACTTAAACCGGCTCTACAATGTGCACTCTTAAGGTCAAACCCCATAACTTTAGACGAAGCTTTTTCATTAGCTCGTGCAACATAAGCACGCTTCACGGACCTACAACTTTGGGAACTGTTGAGGTCGAATCCTACAACTTTAGGAGAAGCCTTCTTTAAAGCCCATATCACCGAGGCCTGTTTTAAAGACGAGCGGTCCACCATGGCCATCGCAAGCAAAAAAAAAAAAAAAAAAAAAAAAAAAAAGACAACCTAAACACAGGGGTACATGTTCAAGATCTTGAGTTGGAAATGAAGGTGATGGTAAACAAGATGACGTGAAAGTGGTGTAAGTGGTGGGTGTGGCCATTCATCAAAACAGTGATGAGCCAAACGTGTTGAAAGGTAATAGGGTTATGGTGTTGGGAAAAATGAAAATAACAAGGGGATGATAAAGAGTCCAATACTCATTTTATCACCCTACATTTCTTATCCGCTCTGAAGCGTCTTAATAGACAAGTACATAAAGAAGAAAAAGATGGAGGCAGCAATTCAAAGAAGATTATGGAATCCTGAATTAAGAGTGTTTTTCAGACAACACCTGAGGGCAAATTATTTTGAAGGAGTGAGAATGATACGCCTGTGAATATGCAACAGAGGTCTTCGTGATCATTTGGGATAACCCACATACTTCATCAGTTTGCGCGTACAGGATATTTGTTTAGGCGATAAGTATTTTTTGTTATGTTTTGTGATAACCCGTGATTTTTTCATAGGTCATAGTATCCTTAACATAACTAATAGACTACATACCACTATTTCATCAAATTCGATAAAACAACTCAAGGTTCACTTTTGTTGACTTTTACTATACGCAAAGCTGTTACGGTATAACTAACTGTCAATCAACCAAACTCCTACTATAATAAGTCTTTTATTCAAATTCCTACTTCCTAAACATTTACAGATACGTATGATCACTTATCGGGAACTCTTCCCGTGCACAGCGAAAAACGACAACAGCGCGTACCGGCACGATAATAAGTTAAATCATGTCTAAACATTTTGGGTCATCTTAATAAACTTATTTTGATGAGGTAATTTCATATTTCCCATGAACGTTTGCATAAAACATGAAAATTTCAAGTTTCGCTTAGAACTAACGAAAAACGGATAAACACACGAAACTTAAATCGAGTCCGATACTTAAAAGAATAGAAATGATTTCAAGTCAACTTTTACTAATATTCTAATACGACTCATTTTGTAACGTAAACTTTATTTTGAGAACCTCCGGGTTTCGAGTTATATTCACATTAGTCATGGTAACATAACCCGACAAAACAAAATGCATGGATCCTTTTTCCTCTTTGTACTAGCCGACCACACCTAAGGGCACACCACTCCTATAATTTTGGAACACTAATGGTCCTTCCTTGTCTTACATATTTTAAAAATCTCACACACATTCATTCACACAAAACAACAACCAACAAAAACACTCTCTTCTCTCTTCTCTCCCTCTTGCTCACGTCCGAAACAAACACCACCATAAATTCTTTATTTTTTCAATCTTGATCAAAGACAAGGAAACAAGAACGCGTAAAGGGTAGACTTTAGTAGTTTTGGGTAATCGGAAACAACGTTTGGGTTGTGTGTCAAGCTTAAATTCCCATTTTGAAACCCTCTTTTGTAAGTTGTCTAAACCCTTTTAATTTCTGTATACAATTACCGATTATTAATGATTTATAATACTAGATGTATACAGCGTTTTAAAAATCAAAACTTTTAAAACTACACAAATGATAAAAGTGTGGCGTTGGTTGCGGTCGTATACAAAAGAGAAACACAAGAAAAAGATCATTTAAACATTTTGGTTGTGGTGTAAGTTTTCACTTTTGTCTCAGTAGATTATTCCAATTCAACTTAATAATAAAGCTCTTCGTGAGCTTATTTGAGCTCTTTTAGGCTTGTTCTTAGTTTCAGCCCAACGAAAGAACCCAAAAAGGGTTGAGGGTTTCGGCTTATTTTTGATTCTGACTTATTTCTTGAACTTATTGTAGCTTATTTATATACTTATTCTAGTTTCGGGTTTAATAGCTTAATCGTTTTACTTGTTTGAGGCCTTGGGCTTGTTTTGTGTCTCGGTCTCAACAAAGATAAACACAAAAGGATTCATGGGCTTCGCCCTTTATTTTTGTTCGGCTTATTTTTCAGCTTATTAGCTTATCGTATCTTGGGATTAGGCTTATTAGCCCATCGTCCGGCTATTTCAAGGTTTTGGGCTCAACAAGCTCCCGCAATAAGCCGAGATAAGTCCCGCGCTTTATCTATGGGCCTTATTGTCACGTCATGCTTGGTTGGCTTATTTTCCAGCTTATTGTGGCTTATTTTGGTAACTTATTTGGTTTTTGAGCTTATTTAAGCTATACGGGCTTATAGTGGCTTGGTTTTAGGCTTATTGGTGCCTCGTAGGCCCAATGCTTAAGAAATAAGTATGCGGCATATTATTCCGACTTATAATTTCGAATGAATGTCCCTAGCTTACTGTTTGATATAAAATGCTTCTTGGCTTAATCGATAACTTATCGGGTTGTAAAAGGTACGTATAGGCTTATTGGGCCGAAAATCCCAATAAGGATTAAATGCTTTTACTTTTCATACTATCGGGCTAATTATGATAATCTTAATGGGCCATATGGCCCAATTAACTAATGGACTAAAACTTAAACTTAGAAATTCATGGATTGCTAATGGGTCGTAAGGCCCACTGACCAACAAATCACAGTTAAACGTAACGGGCTTTGACTTAGCAAATGAATGGACTAATAGACTTAATTTGGGCTTACATTGCTTTTAAGCCCAATAAGTGAAAAACTAACAAACGAAAGTAGTCCTAAAAACGGATTTACAGTCGATTTATGCTTATATAAGTTTATAATGGTCAAAATAGTCATTCAAAGATATAGTTGGACGAAACGTTGCGTAAACATAGATTTTGGCATTTTGCCGAAAAATTTTTGAATCGAGAAAAGTATTTGAAATTAAGGTTTGAGAACCTTAGGAAACTTTTACAAACAAACAGGTCATGCCGAAATTTATAAAATGTCATACACTTAGAAAATATCTTGGAAAACTTATTTTCATCTAGTTCGTCAAAAGGACGAAATCACTAATTATAAATACTAATTTGAACTTGGTAAACGTTTGTACTGAATTGCGATCAATAAACTAAAAATCTTATACTTATAATCATGATACAAATTAATTTTAAATTCTCGACAAAAAGACAAAAAAATAAAATATTATTATTTTAAGGTCCGGCTAAAAGACGAAAAACCTAATTTTTATGAAAAACTCCTAACATCTACCTTGTGCGTTAAAAATACTAGTAGTACTTATATCAAGGACGTTTTATCAAATCAACGTGGGTTAACTGGGTAAATTGCCAAAGGATAATGCGAAGGACTTAAGTATCACTCAGATGTTCTGGCAATATCACAAGGATAATGCGAAGGACTCTTAAGATTTTATTTGTTATCACAATGTGTGATTTAGCAAATTTTATGTATTAGCGTCCTAATGAGATTTATGGATGATCTCTTTTGGCTCTAGAATCGATAGTGCACATTTGATTTTAGTAATCGGAGGCTGGAGCTGAGTGCCACATTTTCAATACCAACTAACTCGGAATGAAAAAAAAAAAAAGAAAAAAAAAAAAAATCGATAGAATGTGTGAATCTCTGTGAGTTTTGAAACAATGTCTTTCTAACTTTAAGTGGCTGGGAAGGGTTGTGCATTGCGTCACTGGGTCTATGATTATCTTCAATACCAGGCAACATTTTAGTGTTTCTGATAGCATATGTATTACCCGGCTTTGTGCTAAGTGATGGAGGGCTTCTTATTTTCACCCATTTATCCTTACAATCTTTCATTCTTCAACCCCTTCAGTTCTTACCGAGACATCATGACTAGTACCTTGTTGGGTTTGTTATAATACTAGCTCCATCTCAGTCGGCACTATTCCCTTATTCTCACTTTAACTCCTTTTTATATCATACCTAAGGACTTCTACACTAACTAGTGGATTGTTCCTGGGTAGATCCCTCCGGTTCTGGCTGGATCATAAGAACAATACCTAATCTTAATCACCTTATAACTCTAATAAGTTACAAACATGGTCGGTCTTTATAATTGTTCTCAGCCTAAAACCTATTGAGAAAACCTTGAATCAAGTAACATTGTGATATAAAATCAAAAGATTTGTAGTACATTGATGGTTTTTAACTTTTTATAAATTAGCTCCCCTCAACATGCATCGAATCGAAAATGTTTAGCACATGAAGGTGAAGCTTGCACTGAGTTCTTATAAATACGACATATTTAGTCATATATTTTAATCACATTTTCTTTCCTTATAAAAAATGTTAAATCTTTTAATATTTTAAATATTAATTGATTCAAATATAAATTCTTTTAGAGAAAAAAATGTTCCAATTATTAACAAGTTGGATTAGGAACAAATTAATGCTTCCCCTCAATTTATGAGGGTATTATATATAAATAGTGTTGAGTACGTTAATTTATAAAATTTTGAATTTGTTGAAAAATTCTTAAAAATTCGTACTCAACCACTATTTATTTGCATATTGTAATAAGTCTATTGCTACATATTCACAATATTCACAAGATAAGTTTTGAGATAGGACCTGACGTTTAGATTGTGCGCGTCATCATTTTGTAGTCCATCTCGAGTTCTTTCGCACCAACCAATTTTTCCAGATTTCGAATGATCCGTCCGTTCCGAAAAAAAAAAAAAAAAAACAAAAAAGACTAAAATAAACCTGCTTGTCTATGAGCTCTACCAATTTCTGTCAATTTTTGCCCACTTTCTCCTCGGCATCTCAGTATTGTATCCTAGCTGAAAGCCGCGTACTCTATGATGAAGCTCATCCTGAACTTTATAGAGTGTACAGTCTGAGAACTTGTACATCTCATCAGCTCTCATCACTCTTTTCTATTGGTTCTGATCTTCATAGACTACTCCTGGTGGATTGTATGATGGAGTATAGATTTCTTTACATTCAATTTCATCGAAGGTCTTTTGAGGTGCGGTGATGTTCAATTTCTTCTTGTAACTCTCTACACCCAGCTGTAGATCCTCGACTCGACGTTTGATGATGAGACTTCTTGTGAACATCCGAAGGGCCACAATAAGGTCAACAATATTACTTTTATTGAGGTGGAATAGCTTGTGTTGTACGGAAAGAAGAAGCATGTCTTCAATGTCGTTCAAGTGTAGATTAACAAAGTTACCTTCTTTAAACTTATACAGCTGCCGGTCAGCTCTTTTCACCATAATCTCATCCAAATAACCATAACCATGTAATTTCTCTACCTTCACGCTTATCATACCAAGAATCTTCTAAGTTGAGTACGCATTCAGTCTGGGCAATCTATTATTCTAAGATCTGTACCAAAGCTTGCGTCTTTTTACCCAATGCTTGATTCCTCTAGCCACATCTTTGTCATACCCAGATTTGTGAGGACTCCAGAGCGTAAGAACCATATCTTTAATACCAAAGATCGTATACCTTGCTGCTTTTGTCTTTGTTATGGACGTAGTGTAGGTGTTTATTGGATCTGATGATTTCAGATACTCCAGATCATTGTTGAAGAAATAATCAGCAACAACTGTTTGACGATCGTGAAGTTCTTGGAGTGAAAGAGGTTTAGACAGGTCGAAATGGATACGATCCTACTTCAGGATGTTTCCAGTCCGAGTTTTTCTACAAAGCATTAAAGCAACTCTTTGAATTATATTCTAACTCGATGCTACTAGAACACGTACCTTACAACAGATTATAGGCAGGTCCAAGTAAGAGATCTTGAGTCAGATTATCAATCTTAAGTCCATTCAACACAATCTTGGAGAAATTGATCATAGTATCCATGAGATAATCAAATGTGAGAGGACTCCTATAATGCAGAACCAGCTGATTGAACAAGCAGTGCAGGTAATCAAAGTACAGCCTGACGCTTGTCTCCATTCCGAATCAGGAGTAGGAGTAATGGAGGGTCTGAACCATTTTAGAGTCCCCCTTGTCTTCTTGTGTTGAGAAGAATATTGTAGTTGATCGGCATCATGACCCACATCTTCACCCGTATCATCCATTACACTCACAATTAGGTTTCTCAATCGTTCCTTGCAGAAGCAGTCTTAACCGGTTTTTGGAGCCTTTAAATGAGACTTTACCCATTTAGTACCTTGTGGTAGATGGTTCCTTTGTAGACCCAAACTCTTTAGTTTCTTCTCTCTTCGTATCTTACCCTGGTTTGGTCCAGCTGAAGGGTCTTCATCATCATCATCGTCAATCATCATTATTGCTTCCTTTGTTCTTCGGAATTAGATCTGCAACTCATTATACCATTGCATTTTCGTCTTCAATCAAAGCTTCCATGAGAGCATGGTACAATCGATGATTGGCAGGATTTCTGTTAAACGACTTATTTTCATGCATATGCTGATAAAGAGCGCTTTTCAGACCAAACTCTTTTAGTGCAGCCTTGTTAGTAAACTTAATGGTAAAAACTGTGTTGTTTGTTGCTTCTCAACGATTCCTTATTGAGTTTAAGAATATCTGAATAAGATTGTCATTCTTGTTACCAGTCATAGTTGTAGTCTTTTTCTTGGTATCTATGGAAGATGTTAGAAATATTTTTGAATGAACTGCTTGTGTGTTTCTGCAGTTTCTTTCTAAAGACCTTCTCTAACTTTGAATCAAGATAATTATCAGACAGCAATATAACATGTATTTGGAGAGCAAACAAAAGGCTTCCGTATGATATCTAATCTCTTGAGCCAGACCCATCCTTTCAGATTTCAACTCTTGCTGAACAGTAGAGAGTACATTCTGATTCAAGAACAATATTGGTAACTGTTAAGCATCGATTATGAGTGTGGTGTTGTATTGGTGTTGAAGGATTGTTTGCACATGAGAGATGATAGGTTCACTTGAGATGAGAGACAATAAAAAAACCCGAGTTTCAAGAATAGGTGGAAGGATAGAAGTCTCTGGAATAAACTGTCACGGAACCTTCAGAATTGATGGAGACTGGATCTGAGGAGTTTCTTGTTGGATAGTGATATCCATCAAAGAACTGACATCTACTTCTGTAGTATCCTTAAGTATAACTAGTTAGAAAATACCCGAAAGAGTAGTTTAAGGAATTGTGTGCCAAAACCAGAGTGAGATTGATTAAACTGGAGGATGGAATAAAAAACAGTAGACTCCTTTTTTTTTTTTGAACTTGAAGCTAGAGACAAATAGTTTTTCAGCAATCTCCACTTCTTCTGCACTCTTTCATATCAAGTTTGCTACATCAGTCAACACTCCATTTCTGTCTTTTCTGCTTAATAATTTGGCGGTTCTCCCATCTCTTCATCCACACTTTTGTCACAAATTCTTATACTTATAAATTTACATCTGAAGTCAAACTCAGTTTAGTAATGCTTCATCACAGCATCTGAGCTTTACTATATGTGTCGATCATCGTCCTTACACATCCACATCATCATCTTTATCATCCTTCTCAGCATCAGCATTATCATCATCATCATGTTCACTGTCTTCATCTTCTCCCCATTCAAGAATAACCTTCTCTTTAGTAATGTCCTTATCCTCATCAGGAACTCCTGGTTTAACACCAGTTCCTTCACTTAAGGCGGTAGAGCCGACTGCGGGCTCATTGGGAACCCCTGGTTTACTACCAGTTCCTTTATGTGAGCCTCTAGTAACGGGTTGTCTTTTGCTGGACTTCCTGCTTTCTTTAAGTTCTTTCATTGTGTCAACAGCTTCTTGTTCTTCAGGAGTAAGAGATTGAACACCCTTGAGCTTTTGAGAGGTGTCAGAAGATCTTTTAGCAGGAGTAGGGATTGATTCAGTCATGATTCGTGCATGAACCTTCCTAGTTGCTTCTACTTCCTCAACTTCAGTCAAGCTGATAGATTTACCTAACTCAAAAGCAATGTCTGGATCAGGAATGATATATTGTCTTCAGCAGAGATAGTGGCAGACTTCTTGACCCTTTTCTTACTAATAGGGCTCTCCTTGCCAGGTTCTGTCAGACTCTCAGACGCCTAAATAAACGTTCTTTACATGAGTATCTACAGTCTTCTTACCTTGAGATCCCTTACCTCTGCTCTTCTTTTGGGGAATCTGACAAGTTGAGTATTTGATGAACATCTGATAAAACTTAGACTGCTTGATTGCTTCTGTCAACATCGTCTCAGGAATGGCAAGTCCATACTCCTGATAATATTCACATATTATGACAAACTTTAATCTACATACAATACCATCGTCTTTGATTATGTGTAGTGTAGAAGATTGAGATTGTGAAAAAGATCTCGTGTTGTTTGAGAAATGCTCAATGATAATTTATGTGAATCAGAATATAGACATATCTCACTTCTTACTTCTTTTTCATCATGTTATCAATCTTGTTAATTATAATAACCCCCAATTTACTTCTATGTAATCATAACCAAGTCTATTAAATTAGATGCAATTTTCCTTAGTGTAATTTCCATCTAATAATTAGATGCACCATTTTCATGGAAATACTTTTTTCCATCCATCTGAAACGTAACTTATCATAACCAAATGTAAATGAGCTCACGCAACCAACTAATGCTACTTCCATGACGTTTATGTCAATAAAATATTATAATATGTCAAGCATATGTTATAGATCACCATTTTACCATACGTTGTATCTATTAAACGTACCTTTCATAACATTTAATACAAAACGGCAATACGTTAACGTTTATATCAAACCCTAACTATATGTAATGTTTACATACAAAACAAAGGTACAAGCCTATTTAGGCATTGTTACAGTGTATCATGCATAACAAACGAATATATTTTCTCCAAACCAATGAATAAACTCGTTTCAACTTTTTAAAGTACAACTTGATAATGCATAACATTCAAAATATGCATTTTCCCTCCAATTTCTTTATAGATTTTGTACAACCTTTTAAACACAACTTACAACACTCCAATGCATAACATTTGAACTAGATTTCCTCCCTAACCCTAACCTATACTCGTCCTAAAACCTAAGACCCCAATACCAAAACCCTAATTCAACCCAAACCCTAAAACTAGTTCGACCAAGCCACAACAAGCAACCCACCCTCTCACTACCAATGAACCACCACCTTATCTAGCTCCTTGCCTACCACCTTGCTAGCACCCTAGCACCTTGTCACACCTTTGAGCCCCAAGATTAAGCACCTCAACACCTCACCACCTCCTTGTAAGCTACTTGTCACCTTGCACCCCAAGTTAAACCTTCTTGTCACCACCTTAGCAAACCGAACCCACACCACCCTTCCAACACCTCTCCAAGCTACATCCTAGCTCTCATTAGTCACTCTTCACAATTTGGCCACCACTCTTCAAAACTTGTCCACCACTCTTTGAAACTTGGCCACCACTCTAAGTTTCCCGCCTATATATACACGCATACATGCATACTTTCTCATGTACCATTTAAACTAAACCTCCCAACATCCATGTTCTAGCCACGCTAAGGAAAAGGAATAAAAGGTCTTTAAGCTATTTTGGAACAAGGTAAGAAAATAAAGATGTCTTGATTCCATCTCCAAGCTTTCGGGTTACATTTCATCATTTTTGACCCATATCAAGCCATTTTCGATCCATTCAAGCTCTAGTAAGCCTCATATCTTGTTCTATAAGCTATTGTCATATTTTAGATCATGTATAAGCTTTGATATAATCATTTGTTCAAGCTAAACTCTTTTGGAAACCCTAAAGCCATTCGTTTGGTTTTCCTAAACCAAACACACCTCTAAAACCCTAAAAGCTATTTTCGTAAAACCTATAAGCTAAAAGCCATAAGTTGATCTATAATCTATTCTAATAAGCTATTCTATCATTTTTATAAACTTAAAAACAAACCCTAAAAGCCCTAACCCATCGGGTTATTGTTTCTAAACCAAACGTGCCCATTTTGGATTTTTAAGCTCATAAGCTCTTTTCATAAGCTACAAGCTCGTAAAACTTACTTATTTTAGCTTATAGTAATAAGCTATATGCTGCAAATTAATTTCAAGATTAAAATACAAAGTATATGGATTTTGGACTAGTAATGCAAATCGTATATGCATGAGGGGTATATATTGTAACTTTTAAAATTATTAAACTTTCGGGCCAAAAGTGTAATTATCCTCAAGTTAAAACCACAAGGGCTTGTTTTGCCATATTTCTATGTTAAGGGTTAAATGTTTAAAATATAATTAAGGGTTAAAAGTAAATTAAATATATACCAAAGGGAATATATGATGCATGTTTCATATTCTCAAAGTATCACATGGAATTCTGTTTATATTAATTAAAAAAATTATATTTATTATATTATAGACTCGATTTTATTAAAGCCCGACACATTTGTCGTTATCATTCGTCGATCGAAACACTATAAAATAATTATGTTATATATTTAACATAATTTATCATCCACTAGCTTTTGAAGAAACTTAAAAAGATAAAATCTTATCATTTAAACTATAACGTATCACGTTACTAGGGAATTTCATGTGAGGGCTTCATTTGGGTAGAACAGTTTTTAAACGAGTTATTAGAATTTTTCGATTTAAAGTGTCCTAGCTCCTCAAACGTTTACTGCATGACCTCTGGATTATGATAGCCCGAACAGTGATACGATGTTTTCACAAACTAATAAACCAAAATCATTTACGTTAAACTTTATGAAATAAAGTTTTGAAACAATCAAACTAAGACTTGACATATTACCCCAGGTTGCGTGACGAGGCTGTTTACTTCCATTTGAATTAAATTTCAAATCAATCAACTACCTTATCAAGGTGAGTTCATAGTCCCACCTTTACATGTTTTCTAAACCCCGTAGGGGGATACATGCTATAAACCATGAATACAAGTATTTTCCAACTGTATGCTATCCTGATATATTATTGCCTAAGTTTACCTTTACTGCCAATATCATTTAATCATGAACCATTAATCACTTGCGAGTGAACGCGAATATTATGGATAGATCTATTGGGATTGACGAATCCCGTTTGTGTTTACCTGTACATGAGGTAATCAAACACACTATATTTGAGAATAATGGGTAACTTTGGCAAGTTACCTTTCCAGAGCGAATTTTGTTTCCTTAATAATGTCAACTGAGTGATTTCCATGTAGCGTGTTGTTCATGAGCTTAGGGCAATAAATACATTTTCCCATGATGAAATGTAATATGTAACATTAATTTCCAAGTTATGATGACTTGTATTGAACTATTACATTTTAAACCTGTGAATTTCACTCAACCTTTGTGTTGACTTTTTTAGCATGTTTATCTCAGGTAATTGAGCAATCTATGGCACGGAGTAGCATTGGACTTGAGGACGTCCAAACTTGTTATCATTCAAACTCTATGTTTACATATGTATATGGGACCTTCTTTTGTAAAAAACTCTGAATAATAGTGAATGATAACTAAATTTTTCCCAAAACGTCTCTTTTAGTCGTTTCTATGATTTATACTAGTTGATTCATAAAGTAATACCCAATGTTATCTCCGCTCTATATGTCAAATAAGAGGGTGTTATAAATTGGTAATCAGTGCCGAGGTTATAGAAACAAGGTTAAAACCTAAACTAACATTTTTCAACCAATAAGTCCTTCGTGCCACGACATTTTCCCGAATAGTCTATAAAGATACGATAACTAATAATTATATATAAATACTTATGTTTATTTACCACTGGTTGATACAAAATTACGTCTACATCCACCCACCATATTATCGATCCTATATAATTCCAATGTTCAGGACGTTTTTCCTTTACGAATACTCGACTATACCCCGCTTCACCGACTATTCCCCACCTCACGAGAAACACTTCTTCTGATCTTCAGAGATTGTATCTAAGGATCTTTTAGCCTCGCTAGCCATCTCACCTTTCCACAATGATCCATATATGAATGTCATGCAAGCATATAATCTACTATTACGGAGTTCAACTACTCCACTACCCACAAGCTCCTATTGCTCCACCAACTATTTTGCCTCCATCTCTAGTGTTACCACAATACACTAATGTTTAGATCCCGAATTTCTTTCTTCCTGAAGATAATTTACCATCTTCAGAAACAACCTTTCCTGATCATCCTCCTCACTTCCCTACCTCAAATATATAAGAGTGGAGAAAGTCTCATAAGACGATGTCAGGAGCGCATAGGAACAGATCGAGACTATTTTGAATCACTTTAGATGAGCTCCCACCTAGGCCCATTTGAGCACATGGAAATAAGAAAAAGTCAAGTAATGGTCGAGTATTCTTACAACAAGATTTTTGACCAACTAGAAACCAAACTTCAAGAAGCCCGTACCCAGATTGCTGGATTTCAGAGAAAGCAAATGGGGCATGACGACGAGATTGTTCTTGCTCACGTCAGGACTTCTACTTTAGAGATACTCATCGAGGATATCCAGATTCGCTACCGATCAGATATGAAGAGTCTTCTGGACAAGATCCATTAGCTCAAGAACCACAAGGAAGGACCACCAGACAACTAAACTAGATCCTTGTCATTTACAGCTTTTGTTAAATCCAACCCATGGATGTGGCATAATAACGACACTTGTCAATTTCGATTATGTAAAATTATATAGAACAAGTTATTTATGACATAATGAAGTTGTGATTCCATTATACCTCACTGTTTTATGATACCGATTTATGTATGTCGTGGTTGTCTATCCTATATTCTGTAGTGTGATTTATCATATCTTTATGAATCCAGATTACTATGACTCTCTTACCACCCGGTTTTCTCAAACCTTTGTACCCAGATATCATGGATATGATAAATGATTAAGATATTGAGCATACGATTTCATCTACACCAACAGACTAGCCTTTGCTAAGTTATCTAAGTGGTCGCGGTATGAAACTACTGGAAAGTGAACCAGTCCCCGAGAAACCTAATGAGTCAGATGCTTGTTAGAGTGTCCATATCTGGAAGTCTTAGATTCTAAAATTATCAAAGGATGTGTATTTCTTTGTTAAGACTCGTATCAAATAAGTATCTATGTCAAATGATTTCAATATCACTATGTATGAAAATTTTTGATTTTATACAAAGACTTGTGAAAATATTTCTTATTAATGTGTTGTCTGTAAATGTGATAGAATGAGCTCTCAGAGAGGAACACCATCATCTGCAAGCACAGCCATGTCCCAAGCAGCCATCAGGAAACTGAGTTGTTGAATAGTGTTGCCGCAGCTTTGAAGCACAAGCTGCTACCCATGGCAAATACTGACAATACCACTAGGAACACTGACCAAAGAACCCTCCCATAGCAAGAAAATGTACTACAAAGATATTATAAGCTCCAACCTTTCAAATTTCAAAGGTACAGAAGGGCTGTTGGTCCTATCCGCTGGTTTGAACGAACTGAATCGTATTGGCCAGTAGCAACTGTACGAGGCACTGCAAAGTGAAAATTTGCTACATGTACTCTACCGAAAGAAAGCTTCTGTCCTGGTGGAATTCATTCACTATCCTATTGGAATAGAGAAGCCTTACAGATCACTGGTCCGAATTTAAAAATCTCTTAATAAAGAAGTATTGTCCCCGAACTAAGGTTAAGAAAATGGAAGATGAATTTTACAATCTGATTGTAAAAGGAAATGATCTCAAGACTTACGTTAGAAGATTCCAACTATGGTGCCAAATTCTAAGAAACTCATGGAAGTCTTCATCGGGGGATTACCTAGAAGTATCGAAGGAAATGTTACCGCTTCAAAGCCTCAAACTTTGGAGGAAGCCATTACCATAACCCAAAGGTTAATGGATCAGGTAATAAAGCACAATTATGTGTAAGGAGCCAATGATCACAAACGAAAGTTTAATGATAGAAGAACCTTCAACAACAACAACTACCAAAACAACCGTAACAACAACAATAACAACAGCAACAATGATCACCTACAACAACAGAATAGAAGGCAAGAGACTGTCAAGGCTTATGCTGCCGCCCCAACTGAAAATAGTAGGTATACTAGAAGCCTTCCCCTGTGTAAGAAATGCACCCTGCATCACACAGGACCTTGCATTGTCAAGTGTCAGACTTGCAACAAGGTAGGTCACCAGACCAGGAACTGTAGAAACAAAGGGCCAGCCACTGGAAGCAACCTACAGCCAGTGTCAGTAACTTGTCATGCCTGCGGAGAGAAAGAGCACTACAAAATTCAATGCTCAAAAGCAAACAACAATGCCCACGGAAGAGCATACTTGCTGAGGGACAAGAACGCTCACCAAGACCCGAACGTAGTCACTGGTACGTTCCTTCTAAACCAACATCTAGCTAGAGTATTATTTGATTCAGGAGCCGATAAAATATTTATCGTAACATATCTCTTGCTTCTATGATTAATATCCCACCAATACACCTAGGATACCACTACTACATTGAAATGGCCGATGGAAACCTAGTATCACTAATAACTTTATCGAGGGTTGCAAACTTTGATTTTGCTAAACTAACTTTCGAAATTGATCATTAAGCAGATTACACTCGATAGTTTCGACGTTGTCATGGTATAGATGGTAATCCAAGATCATGCTAGAATTCTTTTGTGACGAGAAAGTCGTCCACATCCCCATCAACGGTGAAACTTTGATCATACGAGGTGATCGAAGTAAAACCCAACTAAGCCTCATATCCTGTATTAAAACCGAAAGATATATATCCAGGGGATATCAAGTTTTCGTAGCCCAAGTAATGGAGAAGAAGTCAGACGAAAAATGACCAGAAAATATAACAGTAGTCAAAGAATTCCCAGAAGTTTTTCCTGAAGATCTACCCGGCCTTCCTCCGATTCGCCAAGTAGAATTCCCAAATTGAGTTAATCCAGGAGCGACACCATAGTCCGAGCCCTACAGATTAGCTCCTTCAGAAATGCAGAATTATCAGATCAACTACAAGAGTTAGTAGACCGAGGTTTTATCCGACCAAGTACTTCGCCCTGAGGAGCTCCTGTCTTATTTGTTAAAAAGAAAGACGGATCTTTCAGAATATGTATCAATTACCGAGAGTTGAATAAACTTACTGTAAAGAATCGTTACCCATTACCCAGGATTGATGATTTCTTCGACCAACTTTAAGGTTCGAGTACTTACTCAAAAATTGATTTAAGATCAGGCTATCACCAACTGAGAGTCAGGGATGAAGATATTCCCAAGACTGCTTTCAGAACACGATACGGACACTACGAATTCCAAGTGATGCCATTTGGTTTAACTAACGCGCCTGCTTGTTCAGGAACCTCAAGAACCGTATGTCAAAACCATACTTGGATAAAATTTGTGATTGTGTTCATTCGATGAAATTACTCACTACTCCCATAACAAGAAGAACATGCAGATCACCCTGAGAATAATACTGATACTCAAAAAGGAGAAATTATATGCCAAGTTCTCCAAATGTGATTTCTGGATCAGTATCGTGCAATTTCTCGGGCACGTGATTGACAGTCAAGGAATTCACGTTGACCCCGCCAAGATTGAAGCAGTTAAGAATTGGGCATCTCCTACTACACCCACAGAAGTACGCCAATTCTTAGGACTAGCCGGTTACTATCGGAGATTCATCAAAGGTTTTTCGAAGATTGCAAAGCCTTTGACTGAATTAACCCAGAAAAACAAGAAGTATATCTGGGGAGAAGACCAAGAGTCAGCCTTCCAACTGCTAAAACAGAAGCTTTGTGAAGCTCCAATCTTAGCATTACCAGAAGGAAACAATGATTTTGTCATTTACTGTGATGCATCACTTCAGATTGGGAGCAGTGATTAAATGCAAAGAGAATAAGTATTGCATATATCATTCCCGACAACTCAAGCCTCATGAAGAGAACTATACCACACACGACCTCGAATTAGGAGCAGTAGTGTTCGCTCTTAAAATTTGGAGACACTATCTGTATGGCACAAAGTGTACTGTGTTCACTGATCATAAAAGTCTTCAACATATCCTTGATCAGAAAGAGTTGAACATGAGACAACGTCGTTGGCTAGATTTGCTCGCAATTACGATTTGAATTCGTTACTCAACCTAGAAAAGCAAATGTTGTAGCAGATGCCTTAAGCCAGAAAGAACGAATCAAACCACTCCGAGTTAGGGCATTAGTCATGACCCTTCACCCAAAATTACCATCACAAATCCTCGAAGCCAAAAATGAGGCGATAAAAGAAGAGAACATCAAAGCTGAGAACCTATGAGGAATGCACAAAGCATTTGAAGTACATCCTGATGGAACCCGATGTATCAAGAATCGAAGTTGGTTACCACTCTTTGGTAATTTGAGGGACTTAATCATGCATGAATCCTATAAATCGAAGTATTCCATTCACCCAGGTTCTGACAAGATGTATCAAGATCTAAAGAAACTCTATTGGTGGCCTAACATGAAGGTAATCATCGTTGAATATGTTGGCAAGTGTTTAACATGCTCTAGAGTTAAAGCAGAATGTCAGAAGCCATCCGGCTTACTGATACAACTAGAGATACCTACATGTAAATGGGAAAGAATAACAATGGACTTCGTTACAAAACTACCCAAAACATCAACTAGACATGACACAATTTGGGTCATTGTAGACTGCCTTACCAAATCAACATATTTTATCCCCACCAGAGCAACAAATAGTATGGAAACCCTTACAAGGTTGTATATAAAAGAAATAGATTTACGGCATGGAGTGCCGATAACCATCATATCGGATCGTGACAGTCATTTCACATCCAGATTCTGGCAGTCAATGCAGAATGCTTTGGGTACTCAATTAGATATGAGTACGGCATATCATCCTGAGACCGATGGACAAAGTGAAAGAACCATCCAAACACTTAAAGATATGCTTCGAGCCTGTGTTATAGATTTTAGAAAAGGATGGGAGAGACACTTACCACTAGTAGAATTTTCTTACAATAACAGTTACCATGCCAGTATTAAGGCAGCACCATTCGAGGCACTTTATGGTCGAAAGTGCCGATCACCTGTCTGCTGGGCCGAAGTTGGAGATGTCCAACTCACGGGACCAGAGATAATCCATGAAACCACCAAAAAGATAGTACAAATCCGACAACGCTTGCAAGCTGCAAGAGACCGGCAAAGGAGTTATGCCAATGTAAGGCGAAAGCCTTTGGAATTCCAAGTTGGAGATCGTGTTATGTTAAAAGTGTCACCTCGAAAAGGTGTCATCCGATTCAAAAAGCGAGGAAAGCTTAACCCCCGGTACATTGGACCATTTAAGATCCTTAAAAGGGTCGGCCCAGTGGCATATACACTTGAGCTTCCTGAAGAACTCAGTAATGTCCATAGTACCTTCCACGTTTCTAATTTAAAGAAATGTCTATCTGACGAATCCCTCGTCATTCCAATGAAAGAGCTTTGGCTCGATGACAAACTCAACTTTGTGGAAGAACCAATAGAAATTATGGATCGAGAAGTCAAGCAACTAAGACAAAGTCGCATCCCTATAGTCAAAGTAAGATGGAACTCTAAAAGAGGACCAGAATTTACGTGGGAACGCGAAGATCAAATTCGTGCCAAGTATCCACATCTATTTCCAAACATTACTCCAGCATCCAACTAAATCTCGGGACGAGATTTCTTTAAGGTTGGGAGACTATAACAACCTATAATTTTCCTCTATGTAATTATCCATCTATTAAATTAGATGCAATTTTCCTCAGTGTAATTTCCATCTATTAAATTAGATGCAACCATTTTCATGGAAAGATTTTTGCTTTATTCCATCTATAATGTAACGTAACTTACATTTTCAAAGTAAACGTGCTCACGCAACCTACCAATGCCAATTTCATCAGCGTTTATAGCAAGTAAACATTATAATATGTCAAGCAATATGTTCTAAACTCTATTGTTACCATACGTTATCTATTTAACGTACATTTCATAACATTTATTATAAAACAAACTTTATACGTTAACGTTTATATCAAAACCTGATTACATGTAATGTTTACACACAAAATAAATGTACAAGATTTCAAGGCATGTGTATAAGTGTACAATTCATAACTTTTAAATATGTTTTTCCCTCCAAAACCAATGTACAACTCCATGAAGCATAATTTATAATCCGATTATGCATAGAATTCGAATTTATCATTTTCCCTCCAATTTCTTAAGGGATTTCATACCACCTTTCTAGCACAACTTACAAGCACTCAATGCGCAATATTTAAACACTTTTTCCCTCCCTAACTTAAACCCTAGCTCATTCTAAACCTTAAACCCTAACCCAAAACCCTAAACAACCTGAAACCCTAAACTAGTTACTAACTAGAACCGAAACCTAGCAAGCTTGCTCCACCATGATACACCACCTTTCCCCATCATACTAGCACCTTGTCACCACCTTGCTAGCACCCTTTCACCACCATGCCGCCACATCACCACCTCCTTGTCACCTTGGGCCTGAAAACCAAGTAATTCATCAAATTAGCAAACAAAAACCCAACCAAGCCCACCCCACTTAGAGGGGCCGGTTATAAGCTTAATAAACACAATAAATATGTATTTTTTTATTTAAGGAATTATACTACTAATACAAATTTAATATCTAGTCATTCCTAAATTTTAGCTTATACCTATATATATCTTGATCCCTTATTTATTTATTTTTATATAAAAACCGAAACCCTCAATCCAAAACCAACGACCATAAATTTTTTTATTCCATTCGATATAAACAAGGAAGCAAATCGGATATAGGTATTATATAAGATAACTATTCTCTACACATTCCCTTGTATATATATAATACACTACGCATGCCTCAACAGACAAAAATATTCCCACGCCTGTTCTTCATTAATCTGTTCGAGCCATAGAACCAAGAAACAACTATCACAATCATCAAACCTTCATCAAATCACCTCCATTCCACATCAAATCAAACCTACATTAAACCCTAATCAATCCTATTTACTAGAAAATCACCACGCACCATGTTTTCGAGTTCTTGATTTTTGGAAGATTTTGAGTATTAGGGTCTTTGTTTGATTTAAAGCAAGAAGATTATCAAGGGTAAATTATTTGGGTGTATTTTAAAGATTTGTTGAAGTAAATATTTATTTTGGATTTGGGTTTAGTCCTTGTGTACTCGGAAGCCAACACACACCCATCTAAGGGTTGTGTTTGATCTTTTTCTTGCTTCTATTTTGTGTTGTAAGTCTCCTTTAAAAACCCTAAATTGTTGTCTAATTTTTATGGAGATGCATGTTCTTGATCTTATGATCTTTGGTTTGATCTAAAAATTTATGTTATGAAGTATGGGATATGTTTAGGAGATGTGTAGTAGCATTGCATGAGGGTTGATTGTGTTTTGGATGAGTTTAGAATAGGTTTGGATGGATTTCATAGGGACTGTTTTAAATCGGTAGCAAAAATGTATGTTTTCTCAAATATTTTTGGCCTGGAGCCTGTGATTAAAATATATGGTTGGATAGATATAGGTCTTAGCATCATGTGATAGTTGGATGGTCAACCAATTCCTCCGGATGAGGAAGTTATGGTCAAAATACGAAAATAGGTCAAGTCTGGACCTTTGACTAGAAAACGTGTTAATCTCCAGGTTTTTGAACTAAAAGTTTGAGTTTTAAAGCATGGGTCAGTACTAGACATCTTAGGGAAGCTCCATAATTTGGACTCACATCCATTGCTATTATAGATTAGGAATTATGGTCTTTTTCGTAAGGAGTAGAAATTCAGTCAACTTTCTGTTTTGACTTACGGTTAGTAAAAATCCATTTCTCGTGGATTGGTAAATGGTTTGATTGATTGGCTTAAAGTTTTGAAAACTAGACTTCAAGTTCTTTCCAGGAGTGAAATCCATGTGTTTGTACCATTTATAGATTAGGAGATACAAGTCCATGAACATGAGTCAATTCCAGAATTCCAGTTTTTACGTCTTGGCTAAAAATTGTAAATGCATAGATAACCATATCTAAAATTGGAATTAGATTGTGAAACTTGGTAGATGTTTAAATACATATAAGAGCAGGTCACACACCAATTGGGGAGCAAAAATACCTTAGTTAAGTCTAGGTGCAATGTTGTGCATATCTTAGGAACATATCCTATACTCGTCAAATTTTTCTTACGCATTGTTTTTACTTATATACCATACTAAGACGCGTCACATATTTTAGGTGGTGCGTAAGTGTTTTTCTCCCGTTCAGGACATATTATACTTCTGGTCTCTTTGATATCTCGGTGAGTTCATAGCCTCGCTTTTCAAATTTGTTTCTTAAACCCCGCGAGGGAGATACATGCTAGTTTTCTAAAATGAACACAAGTAGTTTTCTTGTATGCTTAGACCTGATTATATGTGGTATGTTGCTTGAGTAGCTTTACGTCAAAAGACCCCAATCGTGAGCCGTTAACTACCTATGATGGGTAGCCGCTTGCACAATAAATAGCGCTATGGGTTAAGCAGCCCGGTTCGGTTTTTGGGCTTTGGATCCGATTGTGAGCAGTCCCAATGTACGGACCTATTGTGTCGAGATTTTTAGTAGGTATATGACGTAATACCTAACCTTAGGGGCAAATGATGAATATTATTGGTATACGATTATGATTATCTTAATTATGCGAAATGGGATCGGTGGCACGAGCTCAATGCAACTGTTGGTTAATAGCTTGTCTGGCCCACAAGTCTATATGATGCTTATGATTATTATAATGCTTGTGTTCAACTCTTTATCACTTATAAAACCTATGAATTCACTCAACTTCGTGTTGACTTTTTAGCATGTCTATCTCAGGTAATTGAAGTCCGGAGGCTTGGAGGCAATAAAAAGGAGGATTTGCGCTAAACTTTTGTTCATCATTTGAAAATCCATTCCTGAAATGAAAACTTGTTTTAGTTTGTTTATGTCAAACTTGTATAATATTATGGTAACGATGCTTTGGGACTACGCTTTGAACTCTGAAATCAAGGAATGGAAATGTTTGCTTGTTTTTTTTAAAACGTCTCTTTTTGAGTCGTTCTTTATATTCTTGTGACTATTGTGCTATGAGTTTAACACCCAAATATTGTTCCGCTGCGAGTAAATTTGGGGGTGTTAGATCATCAATCTCCTCACCGATATATATATATAAATAAAGATAATATATATATATATATATATATATATATATATATATATATATATATATATATATATATGTAATTTATAATGTATATATGAGGGATATATATATATGTATCTATATATAATGTATATATATATATGAGAGAGAGATAGAAGAGTTTAGGATCAAAAAAAAAGAAAACTAAAAATGAGAATGATAAGAAGAAACCACAACCCCACATTTTAGATGCACAATAAAACTGGATGCATCTCCCATAAAATTCCTCTCCCTATTTAAAATGTGTGCAAAAAATCCTTCTTATTCTTCTCGTATAACTTGTTAATTCCTCACCGGCTCCCTTCTCACTCTCTCTCTCTCTCTCTATATATAATATATATATATAGTATAGTGATAGTATTATATAAATATATATAATATATATATATATTATAAATTATATAAGTGAATATAGTATATATATATATAAGATCTAAACGTTGAAAAGTACAAATTGTGTTATTAGTGTCATTTCGGTCTTGTGTTAAACATAGTCATGTGTTACACGAAATTAGGGACCAAGAAACTATGATGAAGATTTGAATAACTCTGATTCTAGATATTTTTCATATTTGAATAACTGTGATGCGTCGATTGATATACAAGATTAGATATTCATTCAATGATGCTAGTGTTGAACAATATTCATTTAGTGATGCGTCGAATTGATATTGTGTTTTTTAATTTGTTGTATTTTTTAATCTACGGTGTTTTTTTATATTATGTGTGTGTGTTTAATTTATGCAAGCTAGCCGAGGTTGATTACACGTAAATTTATAAAAGATAAAAATACAAAAAGCACTATTACAATTACCGGCCGTATAAGAAATTAATTAGTAGATACAAGTCGTATAACTTTAATAGAAGGCGCTTTGAATATTTTAGTTTTTTTTTTACTTTTTTCACAAAAAGATAAATAAGTACAAGTCGCATAAGTTGCTAAACTATCGGTCGCATAAGAAATTTATTACCCCAGGCTTAAACATATCTCACACACATTTACTTTTAGTGATTAGGTAATGGAGACCCTTTTTAACATTTTTTGTGAAGTCACATGAGTCATTTAAGTATTTTTGGGAAAATGTGGAAGTCACTTTTTTTATAATTTTAATCATTCAATGATTTTGAGACAACGAGGCTTGTCGACACCCGTGCGTTGCACCGGGCTTAGTCTGTGGTCAAAATTGGATTGTTAGCTACTTTATTCATTTGAGCAATGTATCAAACAACTGATGCACATAATTCTTCATTTACGTTGAACTTGGCCTGGTCTTTTAGAAAAATCGGATTGTTAATAACGCTTGGCTATAAGTAATGTTTATTTTGTAGTGATGTTAATTACCATACGAAGGACAGTGAATTGAATCTAACCGAGCTCAAAACCAAACAATGTAATACATGTCTACAAACTACAAGGATGCAACTCAATATAACAAACAAAACGGAAAAAGTAATATCTAAAATATAGACTAAAGAATAACTTAAATCACCATCGTATTTATTTTCTACTCTATAATCTCAGTCTTCATGCAAGCCTTAACTTCTGATGTGTTACGGCGGGGGCTAACTTGTTGTCAGGAATTATTAGAGCCCGATGATTATATCAACATTCTTCGGCTAAAGTAATATTGTCATTCAAGTACTTCTTTGACAAACCTTAAAGACAATTCTGAAGAATTGTACATGTACGCCGTATGCAAACCAAGACCTGTTTGCTTTAGTTTGAGGTCCTCGAAGACATTCAAGTATGATTACCTCCTATCGTTAATGTGGTTTAAAATGGAGTACTGTCTTGGTCAATATCTTTTTGTGGCTTCTACCTGTCCAGCCAAACGCTCTACTTTAAATTGAGTAGCTCAATCACTCTTGAAATCATAACGCAATATTGTCATTCAAGTACTTCTTTGACAGACCTTAAAGACAATTCTAAAGAATACATGTACGCCGTATGCAAACCAAGACTTGTTTGCTTTGGTTTGAGGTCCTCGAAGACATTCAAGTATTACCTCCTAGCGTTAATGTGGTTTACAATGGAGTACTGTCTTGGTCAATATCTTTTGGTGGCTTCTACCTGTCCAGCCAAACGCTCTACTTTAAATTGAGTAGCTCAATCACTCTTGAAATCATAACGCCATCATTAACCGACCACCATACACCAACTAAGGAGACTTGCCCTTAAAGGTCTGTGAAGTACACAAAACGCACAGACGTGATGACATAGAAAAAAATAATTTTTCTTGATTATAGCTTTTTACAAAGATCGACATAAATGTATAACTGTGTGAGAAACCTGTTGGGGTATGAATTTATACTCTTTTTAAGGGGACTTAACCCAAGTTGAAGTGCCATAATAATTTAAATATAATCGAAGATGTGTTGGATAACAACTAAACTGGTCAACAGTAGTAAGCCTTATAGTAGTCAACCAAATCGAATTACTATCGGGAGTGTCTCACGTCAAGTTTCAAACGTGATTATGTGGTATAGAATAATCAGACTTGGATGGTGTCTCGTGTTTGAAGACGTGATAATCTAGCTAACTTTTGTTGTAACTAATCCTAAACCAAAAACTAATCATTTCAATCAAAGCATACAAATCAACTCGAGACTTCCTGGCCACAAGAGTCTTTTAAGCAAAACATACAAACATTTCTCTAGCTGCATCCATCACGCTTGTTATGTAAATACAAAATTTTGTCTAAAGTATCTCATATCTGCGATATTTAACAAAAATATATCAGTATGAGACGTACAAAGATCTTTAGAGAGTTCTTTTATCTATGATATGTGGAAAACACAGTACCTGAGATAAACCATCCAGTAGCATACTATCATCACCAACTTGTATTCCAATAATGGTCCCGCCTCTACGTTTCCACTCTTTTACCCTTTGCACTTCAGATACAACCATGTCCATTTCTACGCAATTGAAAGCATCGGTACTGCCACGCCCCTGCGTATATTAACATAATCTACATGAGAACAAAATAATATAAAAAAATAGCTATTACATTCGAGACCCATAATGCATACATACATTTCATTCTCCCATATATACATACATATATTTGTATCTATACCTCTGAAAAAAATACCTTTTTATCCTTTAAAAACCCATAACCTGATCATCCTTAAAAAGACCCATAAGACAGATTCACAATGGTACCCATAGCGCCAAGCTCCAACTGGTTCAACAGAAGCTCCTTTTCGTTGCGTGTAGCAGACATCGACATCTTCCTATAGGTTTGAGTTGTCATATTGGTTTTGCACTTGTTTTTCACTATGTGTAAAGCAAACGCACATGTGGCCTACAAAGAGTTAGAATTAGAAAATGTTACTAAATGGAAAGCAGCTTACATTTGGGGCAAAAAAGTCATTGCTTTACATACGAATGCTTATTTCAAACTACATACCCAAAAACTAATAATAGCCACAAACATCATTTAGGGGGCTGTTTGGGTATAGCTTATTAAAACAACTTATGTCATGTAGTAGATAGATTTATAAGAATCTCAATATATTAAGTTCATATTGGAGCCTATAATCAGATAACTTATCCATTCAGAAACACAAAAAAGTAAATCATTCTTCCTCTTAGTGCTAACCTGTAAATTTTTCTCTGCGGAAAAGACATAAGATTTGTTCGACTGAAAAGTGTCCATTTGCTGCACTCGTTTGATCCAAGCTTGTCTGTCCCTTATTTGTTCATCTTTATAT
>BQNB010028539.1:0-40988 GCA_026074375.1 Tanacetum coccineum
TTATATCTTGATTGTTGTACTTTGACGTAGCACCCCAATGTTACCATTCCGCTGCTACCTGATTTTGGAGGTGTTACAGCGGGAAAGTTTGTTTACACTATTCACCGTCTCCTCCATTCACCCACAAGTCAAAATCATGGGGCTTTTACCAATTGAGGGATATAAAGGACAATTCAAGGGGCAAAGAATACATGGGCAGAGTTATACATCATCAAGCGCACCCTATTGGCCAATCCCATGTGAAGAATGGCACGTTGGATGACAAGTAGCACAAGGGAATGTTGGGATTTGCAATTGAGGTACTCTCAAAAGAAGCACGAAGGTATCACAATCACTGATTGCCACGCTGGCAATCCGTGTGCTAAAAATCTAACGGCCCTAAGTGTTGATCCAATGATTGAAGGAATGTACGGACAAGATTGAGAGGAAGTGTAACTGAATTTAGACCTAGAAGCTTCCCTGGTGGCTATAAATACGACCACACTCTCACACACACACGTATCTAGGGTAGCTTTTAGAATAGCTTAATTTAGCTTTTAGCCTATTTTTCATTTAAATGTAATTTTCAGTCTTTGTAATTTCATCTTTCAAATCCTGTAATCTGTTTTTAGCATTAATAAAATCATAAGTTCAGTTTCATCACTTGTTTACTTATAAGCTTTTTATATAAATCTCAAATATTTTGATCAAATGTTTCATAAGCTATTCTCACAAGCTCTCTACAAGCCCATCTTGTCCCATCGACGTTTGCCCCGCTTCCAGATTTTGATTCTGCTGCGCCTTTAATACTTCACAATGCGGATGAGTTATATGATTCTTCAACGTCGTGTTGGAACCCTCCGATAAGAAATGAAAGCAATACTTGCATTGAGCTTTTTTTTGACCGTTGGTCATAATGCACATGTTGAAGTCTTTCTAAACTTCGGGGGTTCGATTGGTTGGTATGATTTCATGAATTGTCAGTGCACTTGTTGAACTAACACCGGTGGTAGTTGAGGCGGATTCACTTGCCATTGAGGTGGATAGGTTTTTTTTTGCTTAAGAAGGATTGTATGTAATGTAAGTTGTGATTTAAGTTGTAATACAACACCCTTATTTATAGCACAAGAAAATTATTTATCCTATCCAGTTATCCTCAAGAAAATCTAGATAGGATAAGAAAATCAGAAAAAGTGTGATTCCCGGGTCCTCCAATGTCTCAAGAAAATCGGGTTCGGTTCCAAACCGGTTTTTGAAACCGGTTTAAAAAACCAGTGGTCAAACCGGGTATTTCGGTGGAAAGCCAAACCGGTTCCAAACCGCCGGTTTGGCCAAAAACCGAAACCGGTTTGGTCAAAACCAGGGTTGACCGGTTCGGTTTTCGGTTTCAACCTGGAAACCGGTTTGTGAAACCCGGTTTTTTGCCATCTCTACGAACAATAAGTTATTTGAGATCTGTCTCAATGAAAGTGAATTACCAAAACTAGTCAGGATCAGTTATCTTACAAATTGCATCTCAATAGTTCTTCAAACCTCGTTAAATTAGCAGTGATCCAACCCTTATCATCTGGTCCATTTGTTGACAGCTCCGAGTTTATCGTCGGTTACAGCGCCCGAGACACTCAGCCGCATAGTTTACTTTTAAGGTACACATATTCTAGGGAAGATAAGTATGTTTGTTTTGTAGATAATGCATGCAGGTTTTTACCGCCGATTTATCCAAGACTTTTCTAAGATTGCTAGACCAATGACTCACCTTCTTGAGAAGGAAACACCGTTTGTGTTTTCTAAGGATTGTATTGATGCTTTTCAGACTCTTAAAAAGAAGCTTACCGAAGCTCCAATCTTAGTTGTCCCGGATTGGAACTTACCATTCGAACTCATGTGTGATGCAAGTGATTTCGCGATTGGTGCGGTTCTAGGACAACGAAAGATGAAGCATTTTCAGCCTATACATTATGCTAGCAAGACTATGACTGAAGCTCAAATTCATTACACTACCACGGAAAAGGAAATGCTTGCCGTTGTGTATGCTTTTGAAAAGTTTCGGCCATATCTTGTCTTATCCAAAAGCATAGTGTATACGGATCACTCGGCTTTAAAGTACCTTATGAACAAACAAGACGCTAAGCCGAGGTTGCTCCGGTGGGTTCTTCTCCTACAAGAATTTGATATCACCATCCGTGATAAAAAAGGAAGTGAGAACCTTGCGGCAGACCATTTATCTAGACTTGAGAATCCTCATAAGGATGTGTTAGAAAACAAAGACATAAATGAACATTTTCCTTTAGAAACTCTTGGAGTTATTTCTAGTGAAAGTACCCCATGGTTTGCGGACTATGCAAATTACCATGCGGGGAATTTTATTATCAAAGGAATGTCAACTCAACAAAAGAGGAAGTTTTTTAAGGACGTTAAACATTATTTCTGGGATGATCCCTATCTTTTTCGTACTTGTGCGGATCAAATCATTCGACGGTGTGTGCATGGGCAAGAAGCTCTTGAGATCCTCAAAGCTTGCCATGAAGGACCCACCGGGGGCCATCATAGTGCCAATCTCACCGCTCGAAAAGTATTTGATGCCGGTTTCTTTTGGCCTACCATATATCGAGATGCCCATACGATGATCAAATCTTGTGATACGTGTCAAAGACAAGGCAAAATTTCACAACGAGATGAGATGCCTCAAAACTCTATCCAAGTTTGTGAAATCTTTGATGTATGGGGTATCAATTTTATGGGACCATTTCCGTCTTCAAGAGGAAATAAATACATCCTCGTAGCCGTTGATTATCTTTCAAAATGGGTTGAAGCAAAGGCGCTCCCCACAAATGATGCTAGAGTTGTAGTAAAGTTTTTAAAATCTCTTTTTGCCCGATTTGGAACACCTAGAGCTATAATAAGCGATCGTGGGACCCATTTTTGTAATGATCAGTTTGCTAAAGTAATGTCTAAGTATGGGGTCACACATCGTCTAGCTACGCTTATCACCCTCAAATGAGCGGTCAAGTAGAAGTGTCCAATCGAGGTTTAAAACGTATTCTAGAAAGGATGGTCGGAGAAAATCGTGCCTCATGGTCTGACAAATTAGATGAAGCTTTGTGGGCATTTCGTACTGCTTTTAAGACACCGATTGGTTGTACGCCTTACAAGCTTGTTTATGGAAAGTCTTGCCATTTACCAATTGAGTTAGAGCATAAAGCATACTGGGCTTTGAAACATGCTAACTTTGATCTTAAAACCGCGGGTGATCACCGGAAGCTTCAACTGAATGAACTTAATGAGCTTCGTGATCAAGCTTACGAGAATTCTTTAATTTATAAGGAGAGGACGAAGAAACTTCACGACTCAAAGATCAAAAACCGCATTTTCAATGTTGGTGATCGAGTTTTACTCTTCAACTCTCGTCTAAAGATATTCTCAGGAAAGCTTAAAACTCGTTGGTCAGGACCTTTCACCATCACCAAAGTTTTTCCATACGGAACTGTTGAGTTATCTCAACCTGATGGTCCCAACTTTAAGGTGAATGGTCATCGTGTGAAGCATTACTTCGGAGGAGACTTACCACCAAAGGAAGTCCAGGATCTCCACACTCTCCCTAAGGACGAATGAATTCAGGGATCGAGTCAAGCTATGTGACTCGGTTACCAAAAACAAAGCGCTTCGTGGGAGGCACCCCATGCTTATCCATTTTCCAATTTTCTTTCTAGTTTCTAATGTGTTGTGAAGAGGCTGGTACTCTTCCGTTCTTTGTGTTTGTTGTTTGTGCTTGTGATTGTTTGCAGGATTAAACCCAAATTTTTCTGAAGACTCTCGTGTTCGGTGTTTTGTCCCGGTCCACTCGAGCTTCCTAGCCTTTGCTTGCCATTAGTTTGGGGAAATCCAATATCCTAAAGATTATTATCGATTAACATTTATCTTATAGCACACTTGATAAACGGCTAAAGATTTTTGTGATACTTTCTTCATGTTTGAGTTATGCATTCGACCTTTTTGAGTTCTAGTATGGGGGTTTTTAAGACTTAGGCTAGGAAACATTGAGGACAATGTTTAATTTTAGTATGAGGTAGTATATCTTCGATATGATCTTGCCTACTTTTTGCCGTTGTTCTCACGTACCCTGTTTTCCCACCAAAATTTTCAAAAATATGAAAAAAATTAAATATTTTTTAAATAAGTGTTTTTGTCACAATTTTGATTTTCTTGATGGGTAAGAATTAGGTTAAATTTATTGACACCAGATCGATCGTGTTGACTCTAGCTGTGTTCTTACTTTTAGTCTAAGCGTTCGCTAATATCGCAGAAGAACGAAAAATGAATAGAGTTAAGTATGAGTAGGATGGATGCTAAACAAGGATTATTTGGAAATCTTAAGAGCTCATGTATGTAACTTGTTGCTTTTTCTCCCATAAGCTCTTAACCGGATTAATATACGTGCTGTTTTTGGAGATTAAACTTAAATCAATAATTTTTATGTAATATATAGCAAAAATTTTAGTCTTAGTTCAAATTCATACTTGGATTTTTCAAAAAGAAGTCTTCTATATATATAAAAAAAAGAAAAAAATGATGATAAAATAAATATAATAATAAAAGCTGTGGGCTGATAAAAGTTTACTACCTCTTGCCGGTTCACAACCGATGTGGTAGTCTTCTAAAGAAAGCCCATAGTAAGAATAAAAATCCGAGACTGATAAAAGTTTGCTGCATCTTGCCGGCTCACAACCGATGTTGCAGCCTTCTAAAAGGTCGAGGGTTACAATTGCATAAATGTCTAAATAGTTAAATTAATAATTGACTTCTTTTTGTTAAATTCAAATATGCTTTTGCACTTTGACTATTCTATTTTATAAGCTATGAATATCCAGGAAACTTGAGAGTTTTTGAAACCTAAGGTCCGTGAGTCCCGATACTAGTCTCTGTGGGGTGTCAAAAGCCTGGTCACTTAGCCGTAAGGTTGGGATGTGCCGAGACGAAAGTCGCTACATGGGATGATCTCTCCTTTAAACTCAATATTCTAAGGTGGAACGTAAAGCATAGTATGTTGCAAAAGGTTGATCTATGGTTGAAATTCAAGATAAGCACACTCACTTAAGATATAATTAATGTCGGGAGTAAAAAAGTTCACAAGTTGCAAATATGAGTAGTGTTAGCATCCTTACTGATATTTAGCTGTGATTTTGTTTTAAGCTTGGTTTGGATAAGTGAAAAGTCGGGAACGATGAATTTATCCTTTTTGGGGCATTCTCGGATTCGAAATGCATCTTGTTCTATGATCCCTAACAGTTATGGAAATAACGAAAGTCAAAATTATCCCATCTATATTATTATAAAAAATGGAGAAGTTTTAGAAAATGGGAAATAAGGGTGTTTTATAACTTGGGACTTAGAAGCTCTCTCCACAAAAAATCTTTGCTACTTTTCAAAGGTTTAGTTTGAGGAAGTTTCGAGGTATTTGGTTATAAGGCATGTAATATTGCGTGAGGACACGCAATCGCTTAGTTTGGGGAATTTTGATATGTGTGAAAACACATATCCATTTTATATCAAAATAAACCCAATAAAGACTAAAAACATAATAAAAATAGCAAATATATGCTTGTTTTTATGTTTTGTATGTGCAGGTACGGATAAAGCAAAAACCACAAGAAAGGTGGTTAAAACCGGGCAAACTCGAACATAAGAACGAAAGAGCACGCAAAAAGTCAGGAGGAAGCTATCCAAGTCAAAAAGTCAAACCTCAGTCAACCCTTGGTCAAAGTCACAAAAATCTAAAATCCCCAAAATAGCCCTTCATGTTAAACCAAATTACAAAACAAACCCTAAAACCTAACCCCGTTATCTTTTATTAATAAAAAGATAACGGGCGCTATCCCTTATAACAAATAAACCAAAGCTTGTTACCAAATCCAAGCCCAAAACCCATCATACTCGGCCCAAACCCAAGTCAAAGGAAATAATTCCGGGTCAACACTTCTCAAACGCACCCCTTTATAAGTTAAAAAAGGGCGGGAGATACAGTTTTTACTATTCATCTCCTTCCCTAATTAACCAAAGGGTTAAAATCATAGGGCTTTTCATAATTAAGGGGCAGAAAAGACAATTCAAAGGGTCAAGTACATGGTGGCAGAGATATACATCATTCATGAGCCCTCATTGGTCAATTCCATCAAAGGAATGACACGTCGGATTGAAGAAAGCACAAAGGAATGTGGGATTTTGCACTAGAAGTACTCACACAAGAAACACAATCAAGCCTGACACACGGATGCCACGTTGGCAATCCGTGTGTCCCAAATCTAATCCAAGGGCTCACATCAATGATCCAATGATTAGGGGAATGTACAACTATGATTAAGAGGAGCGTCTAACTGACAAGGGGTCTAGAAGGATCAGGAGATGGCTATAAATAGACACACATCTCACTCACACACAGATATATCTTTTTTTCTTTTCTAGTTTTTAGCTTTTAAGGTTTTAGGTAATTTAGCTTAAGTTTTAAGTTTTAAGTAAATGTAATTTTCATTTAAACGTTTGTAATTTTCTTTTCAAGTAATGTAATCAAGCTTTTTAGTTAATGAAATTCAAGTTTTCTTAACAAATTGTCAAAAAGCTCTATATAAGCTCTAGTGATAGTGTAAGGATTCATAAGCTCTTATAAGCTCTCACAAGTCTATAAGCTTGTGATTGAGCTTAAATAGTCATTTAATCTACTTTAACTTTAAAAACAGTTAAAATCCTTGACTATTTGGATTTTGGAAGATGAGCCAATTAAGGAAGGGCTCATATGGACTATTACTGGCTTATCTTAGGATAAGCCAGAGCTGTTGATAAGCTCATTTGAGTAATTTGCTTTTGTTTAGCTAAAGCACACTGTAAGTTCTCATTTATTTCCTTTGTCTTTAAATTTCTAGCTTATTTTGCTTAAGTTACTTATCTAGTTGCTTATTAGTAGCTTATCTGTGCTTTTCTATATGTTTTTATGTTTGTTAAGTAGCTTTCATTATTTGTTTTTGATTTTTATAGATTAGATATTAGATTTCTCATTTTGCTCTTTAAATCTGTCATAAAATCACTAAAAACCAAAAAATATTTAGCAAAACTTTTAGATCTTAGTTTATAGCTTAATTGATAGTTAAAACAAGTTTATTAAGTCTAATATAAGCTAGTTGTCATCTGGTCTTTAAGTTTGTTTTATTAAGTTTCTTAATTACTAGCTTAAATAAATGTTCACAAGTCTTAAGGAGTGTTTGGTTTAGTGAGGTTTGACCATTTAAAGTCAAACTGAGTTGTGAACTTTGCTAAAATCATTTTCATAAACAATTTAAATCAATAATAAAATTATTTTATTAGGTTAGATTTCATTATATAAAAAGTTTAAGCTTAATTTCTCTGTTCCTACACTAGGGGAGTTTATTGTAAGAAGCTAGTTAAGAATTTTTGATCCAAGCTTCTTTGAGCTTGGATCTTGTTTGTGTTGAGTTTAAACACACTAAATAAGAGGGTCTAGTGCAGGAGTTATAACAACCCAAGAATTTTCATCAAATACAAAACCTATTTTTCTATTATCACAATTGTACGGGGAAATTTTTCGCTTGTGCGTGACTTTTACCATCACATGTCTGAGGTTCGTGTTGATAGGATTGTTGGGATTGAGACTGCTCAGGGACGGTTGGAGACCGATCAGTTGATAGCTAGTGGAGACAGGGCTAGGATGGCTGAGGCGATCTATAGCTTGAGGATGGAGAACCTCAAGGTTCATGCTATGTTGGATATTAAGAGGGATCGTGTGAGCAGCCTTCGTCTTTATATGTCCCTTTCACAGGAGGAGTTTCGTCAGATTCGTAGGGATCGTGATGATACCCGAGGAATCCATAGCAACACTTCATCCTACTTAACTTTACATTTGAAGATAGAATCAAATTTATTGAGAAACTAAGGATTATTTCCTATGATAATTACACACTACCACTAGAATCCTCGAGACTTAGGAGTGGGGAGTTGTACATTGGGAGGCGTTTCGGCTTTCGTCCATAGTCTAGTTACACCCTGATCATGTAGAACATTAGGCCAATGGTTAGGTCTAGGTTTTAGCAGTAAATAATTGTTGATCATGAACCTATTTTGGATTTGGGTTGTAATCGAATTATGCTTTTATTTATGAAATGAAAAGCTTGTTTTGGATTCTCTCGCTTAATTATCTATATTGTTATTTATTTTTCTTGGCAAACGTGTTACAATTAAATTTTACTTCATAACATGTATAAAATTATCATTTCCCGATGTTGTATATTCGTTTTAAAAATCTCACTATGGGTTGTATCTTGTGATGTAGACAATGACAAAAACACTCGTACTTGTGAATGACCCACGCGCAATTGAAGAAGAAATGATCATTTCAATGTGTGAACGCAGCGTTGAAGCCATCAGGTTAACCAAAATTCTTAGCTTGGAAATGAAATGGAAATGGTAAAGGAAACAACCATTGAACTGGGGAATGGAAACAACAATGGAAACGGGAATGGAAACGACAATGGAGATGTAATGAAATATGTAATGGAATGAAACAATGGATGTGACAACGGTTGTACGACAATGAGAAATCCCCATGTGAATGGAGAGGCTGATAGGATTGACTTGATCTGTGAATGTATCTTACCCAGGAATTTCATGAAGTTGTCAACAACGAGTTTTAAAGGAACTGGAAAGGAGTGGTTGGTCTGATAAGGTGGAGTGAGAAGATGGAGACTGTGTTTCATTCAGCAAACTGTCGGAGAAATATCAAGTTGAACGTATGCAACTTGTACCTTACTCGACAGTGCACTAACCTTGTGGAACTCTCACAAGAGAACCATCGGAACTGATGCTGCATATGCTTTGTCGTGGAGAGAGCTGATGAAACTGATGACTGAAGTGTATTGCCTGAGAAATGAGATCCAAAAGATGGAAACCGAGCTGTGGAATCTGTCGGTGAAAAACAATGACATCGCTAGTTACACTCAGAGGTTCCAGGAACTCACCATGATGTGCACCAAAATGGTTCCCGAGGAGGAAGATAGGGTGGAGAAATTCATTGGAGGTCTTCCTGATAACATTCAAGGAAATGTGATTGGCTGCAGAACTACAAGACTACAAGATTTTGTTCGAAATTGCCAACAATTCTTGATGGCTAAAAGTTGAAGGGTTTTGCTGTGAGTTATGCAGGAGACAAGAGATAGATGGACAACAAACTATGGAATACAACCGTGGGGCAAATCCACCCCACAAACGACAAATAATGGGTCAGAATGTTGCTAGAGACTATGTGGCTGTGGGTAACCTATGAGGAGAAGAATACGTAGGTTACCTTGCCACTCTGCAACAGTGTACGTTTCATCATGTAGCCCTTGCATTGTAGATGTGGGAGGTGCAACAAGATTTGGCACGTCGTCCAGAAACTGCAAGGGTTACAAATCCCGCTACCCCCACCCAGAGAGGCCAAATAGTGAATCAGAGGGTTGTGACTTGTTTTGAGTGTGGAGCACAAGGGCATTACCGGAGTGATTGCCCAAGGTCAAGAACCAAAAACCGTGGAACAATGAAGCAAGAGTCCTGATGCAAGCGGACAAAAGCATATGCACTAGGAGGAGGTGACGTAAACCCGGGTTCCAACACACCTGTCACGGGTACGTTCCTTCTCAACGATCATCATGCTTATATGTTATTTGATTCTGGCGCCGATAGAAGTTTCGTATCAAATACTTTTAGTGCATTGCTAGACATCACACCATATGCCTTAGACGTTAGTTACGCTGTCGAACTAGCTGACGGAAGGACTTCAGAAACCAACACTGTGTTTATGGGCTGTACATTAGGATTGTTAGGACATCCATTTAATATCGACCTGATGCCAATAGAATTGGGTAGTTTCGACGTTATCATCGGCATGGATTGGTTAGCAAAGAATCATGCAGTGATTGTCTGTGACGAGAAGATAGTGCGTATTCCTTATGGAAATGAAATTCTGATCGTTCAAGGAGACAAAGGTGACAAGGAGAAGAAATCGAAGTTGAGCATTATATCATGTGAAAAGGTCCAGAAGTATATGAAGAAAGGCTGTCAACTATTTTTGGCACAGGTTATAGTGAAAGAAAACAAAGACAAGTCGGAGGAGAAGCGACTTGAAGACGTGCCGACTGTACGGGACTTTCCAGAAGTTTTTCCAGAAGACTTACCTGGACTACCACCCACACGACAAGTCGAATTCCAAATTGACTTAGTCCCAGGTGCTGCACCTGTAGCACGAGCCCCGTATAGGTTAGCACCGTCAGAGATGGAAGAACTGTCTACTCAACTACAAGAACTTTCTGACAAGGGATTTATAAGGCCAAGTTCCTCACCCTGGGGAGCTCCGGTTTTGTTTGTCAAAAAGAAGGACGGCTCTTTCCGAATGTGTATCGACTATCGTGAACTTAACAAGCTTACTGTGAAGAATCGATACCCACTTCCAAGAATCGACGACTTGTTTGATCAATTACAAGGATCAAGTGTGTACTCAAAGATCGACTTGAGGTCTGGCTATCACCAACTCAGAGTTCGGGACGAGGATATCCCAAAGACGGCGTTTAGAACTCGCTATGGCCATTACGAGTTCCAAGTGATGCCATTCGGGTTGACTAAACGCGCGGCAGTCTGTTTTTCTTAGTGTCATGGATTTGATCGAAACAGGGGGGGGGGTATGTAGACCTACCTCGATAAATTTGTGATGTGTTCAATTGATGACAATCTTGATCTACTCTAAGACCAAGGTAAGACAATGATGTAACATCTATAGAACTAATTTTGGATTGGGAGTAGTCAGAAGGAAGAATTGTACGTCAAGTTCTCAAAGTGTGACTTTTGGCTATCAAGGGTACATTTTCTTGGGACACGTGATTGATAGCAAAAGGCATTCACGTTAATCCTGCGAAGATTGAGTCAATCAAGGATTGGGAATCACCAAAGGACTCCAACTGAAATTCGCCATTTCTAGGTGCTTGACCGGTTTACTACCGAACGATTTATCGAAGGGATTCTCCAAGATTTCCAAGCTTTGACGAAGCTTGACTCAGAAAAGTGTAAAGTTTAATTGGGGTGAAAAAGGAGGAAACTGCTTTCAGAAATTGAAGCAAAGTGTGTTGTGCACCAATTTTGGCATTGCCTGAGGAAGTGGAAAATTCGTAGTATATTTGATGCTTCTCATAAGGGTATTAGGCAGTGTTTGGATGCAGAAAGAGAGAGACAAGAGAAGTTATAGCTTATGCTTCCCGCCAGACTAAAATCATGAGAAAGAACTACACGACACATGATTTGGAATTGGGAGTTGTGGTGTTCGCTCTCAAGATGTGGAGACATTACCTTTACGGCACGAAGTGCGTTCTGTACACTAATCATAAGAGTTTGCAACATATTCTTGATCAAAAAGAATTGAATATGAAACAACGTAGGTGGTTAGAACTGTTAAGTGACTACGATGCGAGTTACGATTACACCGGAAAGGCTTTAATGTGGTGGCTGATGCGGTTGAGCGAAAAGAGTACGACCAAGCCACTGGTAGTTTGAGCCTTGGTGTTATGACAATCGTTTTGAATCCTCCCTGAGGCGGATCTTGATTGTCAGATTTGAGGCAGTAGAAAAGAAGAGTAATTAGGGACCAGAATACTTGCTTGGCATGATATGATAGCTGGAGCCACGTGCAGAGTGGAACGATTCTGTTGTGTTTGAGAATAGAAGGCTGGATACCATGTTTTGGTGACTTGAGAGCTTTGATTATGCACGAGTCGCTAGAGAAAGACTCAAAGTTTGTCGATCACCCTGATCAGGACATAATGTACCAGGTTTTGAAGAAGCTATACTGGGTGGGCCCAACATGAAAGCAGAAATTGCTTAATTATGTGAGCAAGTGTATGGACTTGCCAAAGGTTAAAGCAAGATACCATAAAAAAACCGTCTGGTTCTATTTGTACAACCAAAAATCCCTGAATGGAAATGGGAAAACATAACTATGGATCTTGTGACAAATGCTACCAAAAACGGCAATCGTGGGCAAGATTATGATTTGGTTTATAAGTCGATCGACTCACTAAATCTGTCATTTTCTTGCCAGCAAAGGGAGAATGATCAATGAGAAAACTTAACAGGCTAGTACTTGAAAGAAGTGGTTGTCGAGACATGGATGTGCCTGTTTCGATCATCTTGATCGTGATGGTTAGGTTCGTGTCTCCCAATTCTGGACAATCTCTTCAGAAGCTTTTGGAATCAATTAGATATGAGTACGGTCATACCACCCCGAACAGTATGGTGCAAGTGAGAGACTATCTAAACATTGGAAGACATGCTCCGAGCATGTGTGATAGATTTCGGGAAGGGATGGGACAGACATTTAACCTTTAGAGTTCTCCTACAACAACAGCTATCATACAAGTATAGTGCACCTTTTTGAGGCGTTGTATGGTCGCAGAGGCAGGTCACCTATTTGTTGGGCTCGAGGTGGGAGCGCTCAGCTACTAGACCAGAATTGTTCGTGAGACAACAGAGGGAAGATTATCCTAATCAAAAGCACCATCTACAAGCTTCACGTACGATCAGACACTAAGTGCTTATAGCTGATAAGAGGACGTAAAGCCATTAGAGTTTCAGGTTGGGGATAGGTTCATGTTGAAAGTTATTCGCCTGGAAAGGGGGTATACGTTTCGGCAAACGGGGAAAGCTGAACCCTCGTTATATTGGACCTTTTAAGATTCTCGCCAAGGTGGGAACGGTTTCATATCGACTGGAGTTACCATAAAAACTAAGTCGTGTTCATAGTACCTTTCAGTCTCGAACCTTAAGAAGTGCTTAATCGCATGACGCTTCGCGATTCATTGGGACGAATCCTCATTGATGAAAAGCTCCATTTCATTGAGGAACCAGTTGAGTTTAATGGACCGCGAAGTCAAAAAAAAAAAAAAAAAAAATCAAAGCGTTTGAAGCAAAGTGCATTCCAATCGTGTAGGTCCGTTGGAATTCTAAAGAGGTCCAGAGTTATAACTGGGAACGCGCTAGATCCAAATGCAGAAGAAAGTCCCTCATCTATTCGCTAACCCAGTATCCGCATCTCAAGCTACGTCCTAAGCTTGAGACAAAAGCTCTTTTAATGGGGAAAGGATTTGTCACACCGAAAGTTCCCGGTTAGTTATTCCGACCAACTGCGGTCATTCTTTAAATCTTTTATTCGTTACGTTCTTAAAGTCTGGACAGTTTACCTAGGAATAAATGCGTAAAAAACTGAGAAACGTCACCGGACGCGTTCCGGCATCGGTTATATATTATTTTAGGCTTTATATGAGTTATATTAGCTTTCCTGTGTGTTTCGTGATTTTTAATCACTCCCGATATTAATTTTAAGGTCTTATCCTTTAAATTGCGTTTTCCGCGTTTTTGACCAAACGGAACCCCGGAAACTCAAAATCTTTTCGTGTAAACTCAAGTTATCAATAATATTATACCATAAGCATAAAAATTTCGTTCACCCTTATTCCTATACATATAAAGATGTATAAAGCCAAGCCAAAATACTCTTAGTACTTGAAATTAAATCATCCTTAAACCACTAACTCCAAATTTGAAATTATTGCCATATGTGTAAGAAAGAGACATTTTTGTATCCTAGGCAACATTGCTGCATGCATGACTCTTTTTCACATCATGTGTTTATTACTCACTCTTAAACATTTGAATACTAACTTTGAGCCATACCATCACGTGACTTGGCTAGAAAAATTGAACATCTTGGGTCACCTTTTGGTGGGGGGTAAAAAAAGGGGGCATTTTTATTTCTTTGGGGGGGGCCGAACACCCAAACACACACACCTTGGTGTTGTGGTCACTTCTGCACACTTAACTCAAAAAAAACCCTTAGCATTTGGGACTTAAATATAACACCTATCTCAACTCAGGGTTTCCTTTCATTTGCAAGTCACCAACAAAAACACATAACTCTCTCCCCCTCCTCTCCTATCTCACGGCACACTATACACACAAACACTTCCATAACTTTTGATTTCTAGCAAGATCCAAGTATTCTAAACTCATTCCTAGTTATATCTAAGGTAGATCCAAGTGTTAGTTGGTTGTTTTTAAGGGTTTTCAAGAATCATAAAATTTGGGTTTCAAGTTTTATAAGTGGGTTTTGCAAGATCTTGTGTCTACATCTTTTGCTTACTTTCTTGTGAGTATTTCTTGACCCAACTTGTAATATTTTGATGTTGTTATGAATCTTGTTATAGATCTATGTTTATATCTAAAGATCCAAGTGTTTGTGATGATTTTACAAAAGATTAGTACAATTATTTTTGTTCTTCTTAAGAATTATGTTGGATGTCTTATGACAAAAGCTTTATGTTTATGTTATATATTATGTTCTTGCGAGATTGAGAGTTGATGAGAGTTGCAACAATAGAGGTTAGTTTTGTGGTGGATTAGTTGTAAATAAAGGTGGAACTAGACTAGGCACTAATATGCGAGTTGGGTTGATTTTTGGTCGTATTTCGGCAAGACATACTTGCTGTCCCGATTTTGTTTTGAGGGTTTGAGCAACTTAAAAATGTTTTCATTAGGCGTAAAAGTAGTTTTCGAAGAGCTCGTTTCGAATAGATAATTTTTCATATATCACACTTTAAATCGGACTTAAAACGGACAAAAGCCACCAGTTTTTGACCAATGAAACTTGAAACATTTTTCGGCGAAATGGGAAAATGCAAAGACCAGATCAGCAGCTAAAACGGGCGATTCGGGGCCCTTCGGGCCCGAATCGGCTAAAGTATAAAACACGAAAGTTGTCCGGAATGAGATTTTACTATAATGTTGGCAACCGCTTAGCCTAAAAGTCTAATAACGAGACGACATTTTTTCCACAAATCGGATAAAAAAAAAAATTGGTTTTTGAGAAAAAATCTCTAAATAATGTGGGTGATTTGGAATTATAAGGGGTTTCGGACACTTTCGGGACGATTTTGGGATGTTTTAAATCGCGGAGGAAACATATAGAAATGTTAGGTAATTAGTTAGAACAACTAGAAATGTCATGAAAGGTTATTTGAAATTACAAACTTAATAAAAGTAGGATTATTAAAAATGGTACGAAATGGACATTTTAGGCGATTTAAACATAAGGAGTAGGTGGTTTAGAATTGTTTAAGCGATTTGTAAAATATGGAAACTTAAGAAAATAGGGGACGCTATTAACGTTTTGAAACTAAAAAGTTTCCTAAAAAGGAAAGTTTCTAAAAATAGTAACTTTTTACAATTTCCTCTCTCTTGTTTTAGTGTCGGATTGACTAAGAACGTAGAAAAATTCAAGTCTTTTTATTTATAAACGCAAACACCTTGGATGCTTCTTTGAAGGTAAACCATGGAAGCTTTACTTGTTTTCTTTGATCATTTCATCTAAGTCATACTGTATTACTCTTAGGTCGGGCTTGACCTCCTTATATCTTCTTCATCTGTTGTGGTGATCGGCTTACCCTTGTTTATGGTGATGTTCACAGGCCAACATTTTTTTACTGATCTTACAAACACTTTACACTATTGGGGTGAGAAACATTGTTTGCTTTTAAATTGGACACAAGTTCTTTACGCGGGTTTTACTTGTTTATGTGTTGCCTAAGTAACTTACAAACCTACTACTACTGCCCAACTTATCATGAACTGTTAGTTTCTCGACCGGAGGACCGGTTGAGGGAGCTGCGATGTGAATGAAATCTTACAGCGAGTGAATAGAATAGATTCTAATGGGACTAATTTACCCTATCTGGGTAAGCATGCAACTTATTGTTCTGTCGTGTGATGAACAAACGGATATATGTCATGTCGATTATACTTTATGGTGGTCTTTGGTTTGGGACACCGGTTTTGGGCAGGAATACTTTGCAACAGGATGTAGCTTGCCCTGTTGACTAAATTAGCTTCGGTGTCATGAGCTTAATGTAACAATAAATACTTTTTATGTGATGCTGTATCTGTTATAGTAGTCACATACGTTTTGAAATCTTGTGGTCCACTCTTGTACAAACTTAAACCTATGAATTCACCAACATTATGTTGACGTTTTAAACATGTTTTCTCAGGTGCTTAGCTTGGATTGATTCTTGATGCTATGTGGAGTCTATGTGCTATGTGACTTCGCCAATTCTCAAGACTTATCTATTATTTTATCGTTGTCTTTATCAAAACTTTGTTATGCTTCGCTACTTTTTAACTTATATTATGAGGCTTTGTAAAACCTGAATCTATTTTATTTTATGCAACGAGTAAACTTTTTCAAACGTCCATGATTAGTGGTCGTTCTTTATTGCTTTGTGATCGGATTGTTATGACGTCACGCCCTCGGACACGTATTCCGTCTAGGCCCCGTTTGGGGGTGTGACACCATTTCCATCTTTAAGAGGAAATAAATACATCCTCGTAGCCGTTGATTATCTTTTAAAATGGGTTGAAGCAAAAGCGCTCCCCACAAATGATGCTAAAGTTGTAGTAAAGTTTTTAAAATCTCTTTTTGCCCGATTTGGAACACCTAGAGCTATAATAAGCGATCGTGGGACCCATTTTTGTAACGAACAGTTTGCTAAAGTAATGTCTAAGTATGGGGTCACACATCGTCTAGCTACCGCTTATCACTACTAAACGAAAAAGCGGTAAGTGGATGTGTTCCCAATCGACGTTTAAAACGTTATTTAGAAAGGGACTGGTTGGAGAAAATCGATGCCTTATGATATGACAAATTAGATGAGCTTTGTGGGCATTTCGTACTGCTTTTAAGACACCAATTGGTTGTACTCCTTACAAGCTTGTTTATGGAAAGTCTTGCCATTTACCAATTGAGTTAGAGCATAAAGCATACTGGGCTTTGAAACATGCTAACTTCGATCTTAAAACCGCGGGTGATCACCGGAAGCTTCAACTAAATGAACTTTTCTGAGCTTCGTGATCAAGCTTATGAGAATTCTTTGATTTATAAGGAGAGGACGAAGAAGCTTCACGACTCAAAGATCAAAAACCGCATTTTCATGTTGGGGATCGAGTTTTTACTCTTCATTATCGTCTAAAGTATTCTCAGGAAGCTTATACTCGTTGGTCAGGACCTTTCACCATCACCAAAGTTTTTCCATACGAAACCATTGAGTTATCTCAAACGATGGTCCGAACTTTAAGGTGAATGGTCATCGTGTGAAGCATTACTTTAGAGGGGACTTACCACCAAAGGAAGTCCAGGATCTCTACACTCTCCCTAAGGACGAGTGAATTCAGGGATCAAGTCAAGCTATGTGACTCGGTTACAAAAAACAAAGCGCTTCGTGGGAGGCACCCCATGCTTATCCATTTTCTATTTTTCTTTCTTATTTCTAATGTGTTGTGAGGAGGCTTGTACTTTTCCGTTCTTTGTGTTTGTTGTTTGTGCTTGTGATTGTTTGCAGGATTCACCCAACTTTTTTGAAGACTCTCGTGTTCGGTGTTTTGTCCCGGTCCACTCGAGCTTCCTAGCCTTTGCTTGCCATTAGTTTGGGGAAATCCGATATCCTAAAGATATTTATCGTCTAACATTTATCTTTTAGCACACTTGATAAACGGCTAAAGATTTTTGTGATACTTTCTTCATGTTTGAGTTATGCATTCGACCTTTTTGAGTTCTAGTATGGGGTTTTTAAGTCTTAGGCTAGGAACATTATGACAAATGTTTGATTTTAGTATGGGGTAGTATATCTTCGATATGATCTTGCCTACTTTTACCCGTTGTTCTCACGTACCCCGTTTTCCCACCAAAATTTTCAAAAATATGAAAAAAATTTAAATTTTCAAAAATAAAATAAGTGTTGAGCTCTAGCTTGTTCCTTAACTTTTAGGCTAAGCGTTCGCTAATTTGCGAAGAACAAAAATGATAGAGTTAAGTATGAGTAGGGATTGCTAAAACTAAGTTTATTTGGAAGATTTAAGAGTCAGGTATGTAAACTTGTTGCTTTTTCCTCCCATAAGCTCTTTAACCGGATTAATATACGTGCTGTATTTGGAAGAGTAAAATTAATATCACAATTTTTATGTAATATATAGCAATAATTTTAGTCTTAGTTCAAATTTATACTTGAATTTTTCAAAAAGAAGTCTTCAATAATCATAAAAAAATGATAAAATGATAAAAAAAATAAATATAATAAAAGCTGTGGGCTGATAAAAGTTTACTACCTCTTGCCGGCTCACAACCGATGTGGTAGTCTTCTAAAGAAAGCCCATAGTAAGAATAAAAATCCGAGGCTGATAAAAGTTTGCTGCATCTTGCCGGCTCACAACCGATGTTGCAGCCTTCTAAAAGGTCGAGGGTTACAATTGCATAAATGTCTAAATAGTTAAATTAAATTAATAAATTGACTTCTTTTTGTTAAATTCAAATATGCTTTTGCACTTTGACTAGTTTATTTTATAAGCTATGAATATCCGGGAAACCTGAGAGTTTTTGAAACCTAAGGTCCGTGAGTCCCGATACTAGTCTCTGTGGGTGCTCAAAATGCCTGGTCACTTAGCGCAAGGTTGGGATGTGCCGAGACGAAAGTCGCTACATGGGATGATCTCGCCTTTCAACTCATTATTCTAAGGTAGAACGTAAAGCATAGTATGTTGCAAAAAGTTGATCCATGGTTGAAATTCAAGATAAGCACACCCACTTAAGATATAATAAATGTCGGAGCTAAAAAGTTCAAGTTGCAATCATGGAGTAAGTGTTAGCATCCTTACTGTTATTTAGCTGATGATTTTTGTTTTAAGTTTTGGTTTGGGAAAAGTTGAAAAGTCTCACACCTGAATGGGAGGACGTGGAATTTAATCCTTTTTGTGGCATTCTCGAATCGAAATTCTTCTTGTTCTATGCATCCCTTAACAGTTATGGAAATAACGCTAAATTTTAAAAATAATTCAATAAAAAAAAAATTTGAAAAATTTGAAAAAATGGGATATAGGGTTGTTTTATATTGTGATTTCTTAACTTCGCCACAAAAATCTTTGTACTTTTCAATGGGTTTAGCTAGTTTTTTTTTAATTTTGGGGAAGTTTTGAGGTTATTTGGTTATAAATTTATAATATTGCATTTAGGAACAAGCAATCGTTAGTTTGGGGAATTTTGATATTGTGATGAAAACACATATCCATTTGGCTTAAATAGTGTTCCTTTGGCTATTTCTTTAGAACGGTTCTTTCGGGTCATATAGCAGCGTTCTATGTATCCTATTTACTTAAGCCAGAGATCGTACCAACCCATCCTTGTTGACTTCGAGCCAATTGCTTTTTGATGTGGTTCATTATTTCCGTATGCTCCGTAATAGGAGAGAAGGATTGCGTGACTTTTAATCCTTTGCAAAGATCTGCGAAAATACCTTCTCGAAAATGCTTCTCGTCCTTCGAGCTGATTGTTCGTGGCACTACGAATATGCACACTACGCGTTCCCATAAAAATCTTTCTGCATGCCTTTCGTTTATAACGGTCAGGGGTTTTGCTTCTACCCATTTCGTGGAGTGTTCTATGGCTATTGCTAAGAATTTAAAACCTCCGGGAGTTGTTGTTAAAGGCCCCAGGATGTTAACTCCCCAATGACTGAATGGCCATACGCTTCCGGTTGTCATCGCGTTGCTTTCTGCTACTTTCTTTATCGCGGATTGCTCCTTGCATTTTTCGCAGTCTTGAAGTGTCTTTGCAGCGTCTCGGTGCATTGACGGCCAGTAATACCCTTACTTCGTGATTCTAACCACCATTGATCGTGGTTCTGCATTGAAACCACAGGAACCTTTAGGTACCTCTTTTACGATGTCATCAGTCTGTGGTGAAGCTACACAGCGAAGCCATGAGGTGTAGAAGGATTTTCAGTACAGGTTTCCTCTAATCAACTTGTATTGAGGTGACTTGATCCTGATCTTCCTAAATTCTTTTGGGTCCTCCGGTAATAGACCACTCACTAAGTACTCATGGATAGGAGTCATTCAGATTTCTCCTTCTTTAGTTTCGACCTATAATATCTCTTTCTCTTCTATTGACTGGTTCGATAGGACTTTGACCAACACTTCCTTAGTAAGATGTTCGAAGGTCATCGAAGCCAACTTGCTTAATACGTCAGCTTTTTTATTTTGGTTCCTTCGGATGTGCTCGATCGTGTAGTTGTCAAAACCCTTCATAGCCTCTTTGGTCTTCTGTAAGTACTCTCTGATCGTTGGTTGCTTGGCTGCGTAGGTACCTTTTATTTGATTTACCAATACTGGGAGTCTACAAAGATTGCCAAGCTTGTAATTTCCATCTCTTGTGATATTCGCAACCTGGCCAATAGTGCTTCGTATTATGCTTCATTGTTTATTGTTTCGAATCCGAAGCGTAAGGCCTAGGTATATTCTTTTCCCTCGGGATCTATCAGCATTAGTCCTGCTCCAGAACCATTAGAACTCACAGCTTCATCGGTAAATAGTTTCCATTTGCAGCTTGTTTTCGCTGGCTTTGTGTCTGCTTTCTCTTTTGTTTCCTTTTTGTTATCTTCAAAGGGAACTTTGATCAGGAAATATTTAGGCGTTTCATCACCCCTTTCTTGGAACACAATGTCATGCTCTCCTAATTCAATTGCCCATTTAGCCACTCGTCCTGATTTTTCGGGTTTTGTAAGTGTCTGTTTTATGGGAGAATTGGTCAGGACTGTTATCATATGTGCCTAAAAGTACCTGTAACCTCCTTGCTGCATGCACCAATGCTAGTATGAGCTTTTACATTCCTGAGTAGTTAAGCTCAGCCCCCTGTAAAACTCTACTTACAAAGTAAATAGGAACCGGCTCTTCTTCCCTTTTTGCGAGCAAAGCGGCACTTATGCTCTATGTGGAGGCTGTGAGATATATTATTAGAATCTCTCCATGTACTGGCATCTCTATGTCTTGTGGCTTAGGCAGTATTTCTATGAATTTCTTCATTTCTTGAAGTGCTGTGATATGTGTGAAAACACATATCCATTTCATATCAAAAATAGCCCTAAAAAGACAAAATTGTGCTTTAAATGCTTGAATATTGCTTGTTTTGTCTCTGTGATTGTATAGGTGCGGATATTGTAAAAATCACAAGAAAACAGTTAAAACCGGGCAAAAACGAACACGGGAACGGAAGAGCATGCAAAGAGCCAGGAGAATGCTATCAAAGTCAAGAATGGTCAACTCAAGTCAACCTTTGGTCAACTTAAGTCAAACCACAAAAAGACAAAAACTCCAAATATTCCCAAATCAGTCCCTCAGTAAGTCTAAAATTACAAAAATGGTCCCTAACTTTAAATGGGCTAAAACCCTTTATAGTTAACACCCGTTAACTATTAAAACCATAACCGGCCTAACCATTTCCAAACCTACAGCCCATTTCCCTTTTATAATTCCCAAGTCAAAGCCCGGGTCAAAATAATCGAACACACCCTTTCAGTTAAAAAATGGGGGTAAAGCCTTGTTACTGTTCATCGTATTTCCTAGTTTACCCCTTCCTCAAATCAAAGGGCAATTGCTAATTAAGGGTTAAGAAGGACAATTCAAGTAGCAAAGTACAACATGGCAGGGTTAAAACGTCACTTAAGCCTCTCATTGGCCAATACCCAACAAAGAATGCCACGTGGATAGTGAAGAAAGCACAAGGAATGAAGTTATTTACTCTAGAATCACTCTCAGAAGAAGCACAAACCTGTCACAATCACGGATTGCCACGCTGGCAATCCGTGTGAGCTATCAAGTGATCTAACGGCCAAGAATGATTCTCCAATCATTGAAGAAATGTACGGACAAGATTGAGAGGAGGTGTAACTGAATTTAGACCTAGAAGCTTCCCTGGTGGCTATAAATTCGAGCTCCTCACTCACTCAGAGATATCTTCTTTTTCTGCAACTTTTAGTTAAAAAGCTCTTTTGTATTTTTAGTCTAAATGTAATGTTTTATTTTCAAAAGCTCTTGTAATTTCCTTTTATCTAGTTTTGTAATCTGTTTTTAAGTATTAATAAAATCCTCAGTTTAGTTTTCATAAATTGTTTCCACTTATAAGTTCTTTAAATATCTCAAATGCTTTTGGTACTGTTTCATAAGCTTGTCATAAGCTCATCTTAAGCTCTCACAAGTCTCTAAGCTTGTGATTGAGCTCAATTGTTCATTTAATCTATTCAAATCAGTAAAATAAGATAAGTACCTTTGCTTATTGAATTTTGAGCTTATGGAAGGGAAGCTAGCAAAGGATGAGCTTCCATGGACTTTTACTGGCTTATTTTAAATAAGCCAGGGCTAGTAGACAAGCTCTTTGAGCCTTTTAAGCTTTTTGTTTAAGCTATAGCTTATTGTGGTAAGTCTTCATTTCAAATCTTGTTTTTAAATACTTAGTGTAGTGTTGCTTATTTGCTTATTAATTGCTTAATCTGCCTATTAGCTTGCTTATTTGTGCTTAATGTCATCTTATGTGCTTATTAGTTTCATTTGATAATCTGTTTTTAGTCTATGTAGCTTAGATTTTAGTTTTTCCTCTTTTGTTTTAAATTCATAAAAACCAAAAAAAATATTAGTTGGTTCTTTAGATCTGTGTTTTCTTGCTTTTTAGCTTATTAATATAAGCTCATTAGGTTAGTCATAAGCTAATTGCTATCTGGTATTAAGGTTTTATTAACTAAAATTTAAAATTTCAAGCTTAAATGAAATCTGTCAATGTTAAAGGAGTGTTTAGTTTAGTGCAGTTTGACCTCAAGAAGTCAATGTGAATTGGTATTTATACTTTGGACAGCTTTGATTTCATTATTAAATAAGTTTTGAAAAGGTTTGTAGGATTAGTTTGAGCTTAAACACATTTTGAGGCTTAATTTCTTAGTCTTAGCACCAGGGGAAATTTCTAAGTTTAGCTAGTATAGAGTTTTTTTGGATCCAAGCTTTCTTAAGCTGTGGAATGTATTTTATTTTGTTGTTTATACAAAACTCAATTGGCGAATTATATGTGTATGTGTAGGATTGACCTTTAAGGTTTCCTGCATATTGGATTTGCCATTTCACCAAGTGCATCAGTAGTTAGAACTGCTGTCAAGGACTGTAGTCCATTTGGATTAGGATTTTAGGTAGCTTGAATAGTTTTTAGTTTTCAAAACTCAGTAGAGCTTTAGTTAACATAAAGGATTAGTTAGATTAAAACTTGTTTTTAGATTTCTAGCTTATTTACTAGGGTGCATTTGCTTTTAAAGTTCATCAAAAATTTTAAAAAACCAAAAACAGTAGATGTTAGAACATAGTTTTTAAATCTAGATTTTTAGCTTATAGGATTAGATTTTATGCATTAGATTTATAGCTTATAAGTTGGAAGGTCACATGCAATTTGGTTTTGACTCTTTGTCAAATGCATCAGTAGATAGGTACTGCAGTCTTAAAACTGCAGCCCATTTGGATTAGGAATTTAAGCTAGCTTAATTAGGTTTTAGGTTTTAAAATTGAATAAGCTTTTAGTTTAGATATAGGTTAAGATAGTTTAAAACTTGTTTTCACATTTCTAGCTTATTTCTTAGGGTAAATTAGCTCTTAAAGTTCATCTTAAATTCCTAAAAAGCCAAAAACAGTAGTAACTAGTAATTAGCTTCTAAATTTTGAATTTGTAGCTTATAGGATTGGATTTTATGGATTAGAATTATAGCTTATATGTGGTTTGTCTAGTTTTCAATAGCTCAGCTTTTGAAATAGCTTATTGTGCTTTTTGGCTTATTTAGTTTTTAAGCTCTTCTAGTCATAGTTTCTGAGGTTGCTATTTAGATCATAGGATTTAGTTAGCTTTAAGTGTTTTTAGTCTAAGTAGCTTATCAAAACGAGCTTCTGCACATCTTAAGCTTTCTAGGACAGTTTTTACTTTCAAATTTGAGCTTAAAATGAGTTGTTAGCTTTTAGGCTTGTAAAAGCTTACTTACTGAAACAAATAGCTTTTTAAAAAAGCTTTTAGGGAGCTTAATTTTGAGATTGAGCTTATAGTTTCTTTATTAAAGTTGCTTAAAAAGTTGTCCTTTACAACTTTTGTTCTTTAAGTTTTTTATAAAAACAAAAAAAAGGGAAGGGGATTAGTCGGGGGTGAGCAAGACTTCGATAACACCCGACCTCAACACCTAACTTTTATATCACTACACACACCACTCCTTTACACACACACACCCACTCCTTACCGCTGTGCCCTTGGGTCTTTTTCATAAGACTCCCACACAATTAATTCTTTATAGTAATTTAGGCCTTATAAACTCTATAAGCTGTCACAGCTTATTTCGTGGCTTATTTTATAAGTTGTAGTCTCGGGCTTAATTTTCCTAGGATTTAAATAGTTTAAGCTATTTTCTGTCATTTTTCTATAATTTTTAGAGTTCGTTTAGTATTTTTAAACTTTTATTTTCATTAAAAACTTTAAAAAATCATAAAAAATAGAAAAATAATCAAAAATATAAATCTTTTTTAGAAAATTTTATTTTACCATTAAGAACCTAGGAAATTTAGTTTGACTCTTGTAGGTTTATTTTTGAGCATTTTAGCTTTTAGGGCTCGGTTTTCAATTCCCGTTATTCGTTTTTGTGATTTCTTTCAAATTTTATCGTTAAGTTTTCAAATTTTGCAAGTTCCTTTATTTTTACTCATAGAAGTAGATTATTAATTCAAATTCTAGGTTAAGGTGCTAATTAGGGTTTATTTTGTCATTTCCGTTTTTCATCCGCGTGTTTAGTTATTTTTCTTGCATTTAAATGTTTTAATTGTTTTTAGACATAGAAAACCAATCAAAAAGTTGAAAATCATTCATAACATTGTCCAAACTGAATCGAGGGTATCAATTCACATTTCTTTGGGATACGACCCGGTAATCACTTACCAGTTAATATACGTCTTATATTATATATATTTTGAAGAATTTCCTTTTACCTTTGTCCTCAAGGGTAAATTGGTAATTTTCCATAGTATTATATATTATATTTTTACGTGTGTTAGATTTTACGAATCAATTGCCTTTAATATATTACGGCGTAACATAGTCGTAGGTGTTACGCCGTAACCCTTCATAAGAATCCGTGCTTTCTTCATTTTTATGTCCTTTTTCCCGTGTTTCTTGTCATATACTTGCATTTTACCTTAAATCAAGGAAATAACCGTAAAAGTATCTAATTCGATTATTTATAAGATAATTGCAAGTTTTTTTAGGGGAGAATTGACACTAAAAAGTATCAAATATTTGATGTTATCAAATATCCTCACACTTGACTTCTGCTTGCCCTCAAGTAGACTTGTTAGAATGGTTTATAAAAAGACTTCTATGATTTAACTCAAAGAAATGAATTCATAAAAGACTTATGCTAGAAACATCAAGGCCGAACACCTCACGAAAAGGGGATCAAAAATCACTCAACTCTCAACTAGTCTAAGTGTTCATTTTTAGGATGATTGCTCAACTGCACAGTCATAGTATGTATTCTATCATAAGCTTGTGAAGTACATAAATCTGCACCTGTTAGAGTTAGGGTCTAAACAATTCTTAAAGGCAACATGAGTGACATAACACAAGTTTATTGGGTGATATAAGGGTTAGGATAGACACGGGATACACATTTAATTGGTGTTAAGATAAAAACACAAAACCAATAGTCATATATAATCTAAGGTATTCATGATCGGCTACTGTCCATCCATAGTCCAAGTCTTCAAGTGTGAAAATTTGATCATATCTTTAATATGGGTTAGCTAATAATGAGATCTTGAGGAGCGTGTTAACCCATTCTTCATAACATTGGATGGCTTATAGTTGCACCATCCCCATAATTACTAGGTGGCTTATAGTTGCACCACCTTTTTACTTAGTTGGTTTTATTACCAACATCAGGAGTTTAATTACTAGGTGGCTTGTAGTTGCACAACCTTTTTTTATTATTTTTATTTTACAATACTCCTTTATATATCAAACATCCCCCCACTTGAGATAAATAGTATCGAAAGTGATAATACCATGGGGTCTTCTATGATCAAAATAATATGTCATCAACGAAAGTGCCAATCTTCAGACCATTTTCCTGAACCATGGACTTAGGTAGCCAGAAATTTCAACACAAGGATAAATATAGACTACAAGGTTGGTTAAGGTGAAATGGTGTAACGAAACATATAATAGTGGGTGAAACCATTGATTGGCTTAAACAAGGGTGATCTAGGGGTATCTTGCACTAACGATGAGTGCAACAAAAGGGTTTTTATTACGGGAGGTCGACAAGTTAGTGTAACAAGTTGATAAACACACACATATAGGCTTATTTGGGTGAGTTCCTAAATGTTGCCTTCTTGAACCATCTATTCCTGCTAATCACTTAGGTCTTGAAATGATGTACAAGCCAAGTTCTAAAGTCTATAATACTAATGAGATGAAAACAGAACATTAGGCTTAAACCTCACCAAGTAATAATAAAGGGTAATGTGCATTCGGCAAAGATTAATTCTAGTTTAGTAAGAAAATCATGTCAAAAATTTTACAATCGGCATAAATTTTCAAAGAAAACTAGAAAATTGAAGGCAAGAATAGGTCAAGTGATAATTCTACTCCTATCCCCCCTACTTGATTTGTACAATGTCCCTATTGTACATTAAGGAAATGAAATAGATAGAAAAGAGTCAAATTAGGACAAGAAACTCCCCTGAGCTTTACTTCTGATTATATGAAATGTAATAAGTTGATTGAAGAGTCTCTTTCTTGAGCAAGCTCAATATCCCCTGTGATCACTAAAACAAACTGATAGCATAAAATCGTTCAAAGAGAATTATACAAGAAATACAAACCTAACTCACTTTCGTAGGTATCACAGTTGTATTTAGCATATGCAACAAGCCTTTTAAACCACTTGATGGCCCAAGTGGACGAGTGTAGTCTCGTGAGGGTTTCCAGAGAACTTTCCCACAAAGTTCATTTAGATGTACAAGGTTTAGCATTGTATTAAAACTTAATTTTAGGTTTTGCAGAAAGAGGTTACGCCGTAACTCCAGTGGTTACGCCGTAATCATGTGGTATATATTTTGGAAAAAACTTAAGTTTAATGTTTACGACGCAACAACTGTATGGATTGCGTCGTAATTAGATTGGTTACGGCCTAACCTTTTACGTTACACCGTAACTGCTGCTAATTCAGCAAAGCTACCACGTTGATTCGATAATAATATATATAATATATAATACCAAATAAGTAATAGTATAGAGAGTGTCCCGTTAGATAAGAAAATTTACTTTAGAAAAAGTAAAGGTTTATCTTCCGGGTGTCGAAGTCCCAACGAGAGATGAATAGAAAAACACGAAGGCGTTTTGTTTGATGCTTGAATGCCTTTTTAATTTTTGGTTTTGGATTAAAACTAAAGATAGCGATAAACTAGATTATACTAATTAAAGATGCTAAAAATTATACTAACAATTATACTACTAGGATTATGCTAAAATGATCTAAAAGAGATATAAAACGAAAATGCTTGTTAAGTGACGTGAAAAGTTCATTAAGTGTGAATTAAATTTTACTTAACGAATTCATTTCCTTAGAAAAAAATAATTATCTCACAACGTTGGTTTATTTTGACAAAAACCTCTTAAAAATATATTAATTACTAGATGTGTAGTTTGACTATTTTGGATTTTGCCCTTTAAAACATTGAAACTACAAACCTAAATAATAATCGAAGATTATTAATTAACAAACTTTTTTTTACAATCCACACTTAACTCACTAGTCACGGTCACATAACAAGCATACTAAAAACTACTCGCTACTACTCATGATAACTATGCTACGGGAAACAAGCAAAGGCGATAAAAATAAAGTCTAAACTAAACATGGCAACAAACGTCGCATAATAAGCAAGGAAACTACGCTAACATTAATAAGCAAGACAAACATATTAAGACAATAAGCTATGACTAACTAGAACTAGAAAAGATAAAGGAAGGAAGTACCCGAAAGCGGCGAAACTAGACGAGCAAGATATAACCAAAACCGGATCACAACTAAGCTATTTAAACTATCCATAACCAAGCTTCATGATAAGCGATTAACCGAATCTACCAAACCTACTCTTAAACCTGGTTCGATCGATCAACTGACTGCCATCTAAACCTACTGCTATCTATAACAATCGAACCAATAAACCAAATCTGTGAAGACAAATAACCTGCTCGAATCAAATACAAACTCGAACCGAACATAGGCTGCTTAACCGATTAAAGAATCGAACCAAATCCAAACTACAATCACCCTGGTGAATACGAAATTAGCAAGACTAAATATGGAAATATCATTTCTTCGTATCATTCGAACCAACAATAATCATCCAGAAATCAATATCACTAGATCGAACCAATCGTAACATCGAAACAATTAATCACGAATCCATACAATTATAAATCGAAATCGAAATACTACAAATGTAAACCAACTGCCGTTCCAAATGAGATGACAAATTCAAGAAAAACTTAATCTAATCCTACTCGTTGCTATCCTACTACTACGAAAAGAAAAGTGAAAGAATGAAAAAAAAATAGGATCTGCTGCTACTCTAAACTATACCTACGAAAAAAAATATCAAAATAAAATAACTAAAGATAAGATATATATAGATCTCCCATTCGTCTGCTGCTTCTTATCTATTCTTTTTTTAAAGTAAAAAAAAGTAAAACAAAAAGAAATGAAAAAAATGAAGATCTTTTCTCCGAAGTCACCTCTGCTCTGGTTATATCTTTCTTCTTTTCGTCAGTTATAAGCAACATTCCAATTTGATATTTTGGGCTTGAGTTTCAAATGGGCCACGTCCCATTATCTCTTTTCTTTTAAGTGATGGGCCAATTAGTATCTTGAGCTGGGGACATAACAGAGGTTTTATGCGAAACGATGTTTCGAACAACTTTTCAGTTTTAGTCGAGACTTGAATCTCGACGTAAAATGACCAAAATACCCTTACGAGAATCTGCTGGAAAAATACTATATTTTTATAAAAGAATGCAGAAGTTTGACTTTCGATTTTGACCAGTCGTATTACGTTTTCACGATTTTGACCAAAAAGAGGTTTTATGTAAAACGTCGTTCCCAACAACTTTCGTGTTTCGCCGGAAGGCCGAAACGGACTCGAAAGTGCCCAAAACGAGCTCTAAAAATCCTGACAGCAAGTGTTATTTACATAAGTGCTGAATTTTAATGTTTCCCAAATATATATCTCGTTTTCGCCATAACTTTTCGCAATAAAGAGTTAGAAGTCTCATTTTATATTAAAACGATTGCAAAAATATAATTTATCATATTTTACAAACAAATTTCCAATTTTCAAAAATCTCGAACCCCGAATCATGGGTTCCATTTTTCTGCCCAAAATATACCCGCTTTAATTTGCGTCAAAATCCACTTTCGATCTAAAATATATCCAATACAACTTATAAAATGCAATAAACCCGCTTGATAATCATATAGATATTTTTTTTTATTGGCATTAAAGAGGAGTGTTAAAGACAAAATTTATGACAAAACACTTGCAAGGATCGGATGAAACAAACATAAAAAAAATGCATTCATAATAAATTCAGTAAACCACAATGAATAAATATTAAATTACTTGAAAATTAAAATATAGTAACTACAATATGAAATAACGGTTAAAGGATTTATACTAAAAGATTTTGACACCTACTCCTATACTACTGCTTCTTGCCAAAAAAAAATGAAGATAAAAACTCATCATTGATATGATGCTCTAGATCCCCTTTTTATCCTGCGTTTGATATAAGCAAAAGATAGTGGGCTTTTAATCTTGTTGGGCTGTGTTTTTCAGGTAGGCTGAGTGGATGGACTGCACATGTATTAGTTTTGACATTAATAAATATGGGTCGGTCCGATCCATATAAATGATGTCGGGTCGGCCCATTAAGAGATGAAGGCACCGTCGGACTCGCAATCTCGTGCTCTTTTCACTTATGTGCTCGGTTTTGTCCTTTTGGCTTTAATTTTGTCCCTTTTGTGAATATCCGATACTTGCACAGTACAAACACAAAAACAAGCATATATATGGCATTTTATGTGCGTTTTTGGTCGTTTAGGGTCATTTTATTAGGTAAAAGATATGTATAAAATAGCGAATACCACACGTAATTACGCTTCGAGGCGGTCTCAAGAATTGCCTCCTAGTTGTTGGAACCTGAAAAATAAGGTAAAATATACAAACCAACTAATATACAGAAAATGAAATTTATTTATTAAAAGACGGGTTGTCTCTCAATAAGCACTTTTGTTTATTAATGAGTCTTTAAGTTAGACTCATGCCCATTCTACGTTTCGTTATGGGTGACTCCTTTATCCTTCAGTTCCTTCCTAATCATTGCCTTAAACCTTGCCCCATTTATTCAGCCCAAGGGTAAGGTATCATCATCTTGCTTGGTGATACATATAAAACTTTGCCCCTTTAAAAGAATATTTATTTACTTCAAAAGTTTTAACATCTACAAAAGGTGGTTCATAGTCAGTTTTTTCATCACCACTATGCCAGAGCTCGTCTTCTTCAAATATTTCGTCTTGCCAAGGATCAAGAAATTTTCTATGGTATTGCTCACACTTTTCCCAAACATTATCCAAGACATATCCCTTTTTTCTAATTCTTAGAGTGTATTCATTTGACAGATGATCAATCTCATTGTCAAACACCCGTTTATACTCGTCAAATCTTCATGCGTATGGATTCCCAATTTCTTTGGCATATTCTTCCTCGATGTCAAAACTGTCTAGAATCCATTCATTGAAAACTATTTCCCGATCAGAGTCGTATATGTTGGTATGCCCTATTTTGACTTTTATCCATTAAATAAACAAGTAATCACAAGGGCGTGGTCTAAAGGGTCGTATTTCCTGGGATTCATTTATATCAGCCTTTTCTCCTAACTCCAAATGCTCAGGTGAAAATTGTACAGGATCATTATTAAGCATGTCTTGATTAGAAGTACTACCTTATAGGTAATATGACTCCTTGTTCAACATGCGTCAAGCGGGATAGGTGTCTGATGATTGATATTATATGGTATTTGTAGACATGTTGTCGTTGAGGAGTCCTGTTATGATCAAACTCATAATTTTGAGCAAACGATCGTCCATATCCTTCCTGTTCACGAGTTGTAATCATTAATTCCTTAATTCCCATAACGTACTTGAAGAAAGTCCGCAGAACTTGAAGAAAGTCTACAAATCCCATACAACTTCCTTTCATTGTACGCCTCTCATGATCACGAAAGCATACCCATTGTCTAAGCAGTCCTTGTTCGCTTTTTTTGAAAACCTCCTTATAACCATAGCAGAAACTTGAGTTAGGGTCGCAAGTAGGCCACATTTTATAGTCTTTACCATTTCCGTCATCATAAGCCACCTGAACAGGTTTACATACATGCCATCTTTTTGTTAACCCCCTTTTCTCCAGAAATGGGTTAGTTTGTCTGGAAATCTCATTCTATGGATCAATAGTATTGTAATTTCTAGTATTTTGTTCAAACTGCAGACATGTAGGGGATTCATATGAGAATAGATCATGTTCTATTTCAAGGGGATCAAAGGATTCTCCCTCCTGACTAGTATTTGCCATGTAAATTTTTTCGATAGGATTGTTAGATTGGCGAGGGTTTCCATTTATATCAAATTTAATTCTATTATCTCTAATTCCTAATGAAATCTTCCTTGAATACATCAATCTGGGCATGAACGGTTTCTAGGAATGGTCTTCCTAAGATAATCATTTCTCTAAGATTTTCAGGCATATCAGTAATAACAAAATCGCATGGAAATTCAAACTTATCAATCCTAACCCAAATATTATTCACAGTTCCTAATGTTTCGATAGTGGTTCCCCCAAGATTGTCTAGTTTCAGGTATTCATATATACTATTGGGCATGACATTATTGCTAGCATCTATATTAGCCATAGCATAAGAATTATAATTATCAATGGTGAAGGGAAGGAGGAAGCTTCTTGGGTTTAATTCCTCAAGTGGTGGTTGGCATGACAAATTACTTGTAGGGCTGTCATTTGTAATGGTGTCTTCTGAAGTCTTAGAAGAACTTTTTAAGTCAGCTTCAGGAGCATTATTCTGCATATTTTTGTGATAATCCCTGCATTCCTCTCTAATGGATTTTATTATAGCAATTAGAGCATCTTCCTTATTTTTTTCATCTTGCTTACTCATGTGCTTTTCCATTTCTCCTTTCAACCACTCATCAAGGTCTTCTTCGGAACTTAGTTCTTCTTCAAGAGACCGAACATCGTCAGTATGAGCGGGGTCAAGTGTTTTATGTTCACTCATAACTGACTCCTTATCAGTTGTGTACCCAGCTTCTTCATCAAGCTCCATATCCTCATAATCATAATCAAACTCAGTGTTTGGTTGAATAGGATTAAGGTAAGTGTTATTGCTGGGTGCGTAGTGGCTAGAATAGGTTAGAAAGTAGGATCCAGAATACCTACTGTATTGCCTTTTCATGCTCTCCTCGTATTCCATATATTCATTAATAGTCATGTCATCAACCTTCTTGACCATGCTAGGTGTCTGGTTTTCTGATGTAAGCCTAAAATATTGTTTTATGGTGAGATCGTTGACGTTGATCCCCTTTATGATTCCTGTTAGTTTTTAGAGAAAATAATTACAAGAAATCAAATTAATACTAATTTTTAGATCCCCAGCAACGGTGCCAAAAACTTGATGCGTATTTTATTTTAAATATATTTTTATCAAGTTTTAAATTTATAAACTCGATTTTCCTAACAAACGCACTAATGGGTAGAGAACCCGGTCGTGAGTAGTGTAGAGATGGTAAATCCGAGGTCGTCCCAAGAGATGAATGATAATTAGTTTTAATTTGAATTGTCACGTTGAAAATGGCTTTAAAGATGATTTATAAAATAACAGGAAAGTAAATTGCGAGAAAGTAAATTGATAGAAGAAATCAGGGAGAGAAACGTGCTAGTCTAGCTAATTCATTACTACCGTTATAACTTATGTTTTCCTGTGCAATTCTATACCATGGTTCCATTGGTGGTTTCTAAAGTCGACAGACCTGAATAGATATATATATAGTCTGCCCTATAATTCCTGCTATCCGACATTTCCGCAAAGGTTACGCGGGCAGGACATCCACGTCATAGTGATTAATCCCAACTATCCAAAGAACTAGTCTAATAACCTAAACAGATTATTAACCCTCTCTGAAAGAGTTTCTGTGCTTTTTAAGTATATTACATGATAGTGGCGGTAACAGGATTAGTTCCTACACTAGGGATATGATTTAAAACCTTCCCTAGTACCACTATCAATCCCACATTCAATAGGTAATCTAATAATAGGATTAACAGGGTCTAAACCACCCGTAATACTACCAAAACCCAGGGTTACATGATAGTCAAAAGGATATCCAATGAAACCATGATCTAACAGGAAAAAATCATTATAACGACAGTAAATTCATGAACGATTAAATTATAGCAACAACAAAGCAAGAATTAATAAAGGTAATCATAGATTGAAAACTCATAATTCTTACCGGAGTCGTTTAATGAACGATTAAATACAAAAGTAGGTTAAAGTGTGATCTCCCTTAGACTTCTGGTGGAATTCTTTGAGCTTTGGAGGCCTTGGTCACCCCTTGGATCTGTGTTGTAATGGTTGATGTTGAAGTGGCCAAATGAGGCCTCTATTTATAGATTACGAATCTATTACGGTGTAACCTTATATGGTGTTATGCCGTAAAGTGCTGACGAGGCTTTCCATGTTATAGGAATAAAATATATTACGGCGTAACTAATTAGCCATGTTACGCCGTAATGCTAACTAGGATGACTCAGCCTTCTGAGATAATAAAGTTACAGCGTAAACCTTGCGAATGGTTACGCCGTAATCTCGCTGGGTGACGTGTCTTGCCTTTAATATGTTACGACGTAACATAGTCGTAGGTGTTACGCCGTAACCCTTCGTAAGAATCCGTGTTTTCTTCATTTTATGTCCTTTTTCCCGTGTTTCTTGTCACATACTTGCATTTTACCTGAAATCAAGGAAATAATCATAAAAGTATCTAATTCAAGTATTTATAAGATAATTGCAAGTATTTTTAGGGGAGAATTGACACTAAAAAGTATTAAATATTTGATGTTATCATAGAGGTTGATCCTCAAACGGTATCTCATCGTCAGATGGAGCCACATACTCCGGGTACTCAGGACCAGTCACATAGTCAGGTGATGGTGGTGCTTGCTCTGGAGACTGCGGTGCAGCCTCTAGTGACGGCGGCTCAGCATCAGATACCCACTGAAATCTCCATGGGTCAAGATTAGAAGATATATATGTGTAGGTGACCGTAGCATGCGACTCTAACGAAGACATGACTGCTGTAACAATAAAATTAACTTATATACGTATATCATATAAACACGTATATAAATCATGTAAGCAGTCAATGCAAACAAATAGTGTATGTATGTCCGTGAAAAACTTTTGTATGATGTAATGTTTGTGAAAACGGTTATAGTTCATGTAAAAATATTTGACCTGGTTCTCTATAACCTTGGCTTTAGATACCAATCTGTAACACCCTCAAATTGGGTCGCAGCAGAATAAGGGTCAAGGAGTGTTACTTCATAGATCAATAGCACAAGATATGAGAGAACGACCTCTAAATGAGTCGTTTAAATTTGATACACTGGATTTAACTGAAATGTTGTTACAAAAGCTTCATGTTCAAATTGTTCATCCATAAAAATGTAAAGATTTTGATGCATAACAAAATGCAATGCATTTAAATCTCTATTGCAATATGTATGATGACCCCCAATGTATCCAAGTTCTTGTACTCTTATTGACCTGAGAAAACATGCTTAAAAACGTCAACATAAAGTTGGTGAATTCATAGGTTTAAGTAATGTATAAAGTAGAACCACAAGATTTCAAGTGCACAATAATGTAACACATACAATATCACAAAAGTAATTACGAATGCACTAAGCTCGTGACACTGAAGCTACAACATGTATGTCTGCAATTTAATGCCAATAATGTGCCCGTGTAGATGTTCAACCCGCAACATCCAAATCCGACATGGTTTACGTCCGTTAGTCCGGTACCGCCGAAACTAGTGAGCGCTACTCACCCGAACGGGGATGTCAATCCCAAATAGATCTATTTATAACATTCGCGCTTATACCAAAAAATTAACAGTTCATGATTCATGGGCATAGTGGGTTATCGCTACTTAGCCAAACTCGTAATTTGTTTAAAAGTGTACTTGCGTCCAAATGTAAAACAATGCATGTTTCTCACCCTAAAAGTTGTAAATCATTGTAATTATATAAAATGGGGCTATGAACTCACCTCTAATGAATGAATTGATTTTAGATAAATCAAATAAGTAAAACGTCACGAGTAATCCGAATGCAACCTAATTAATTTATAGGCCGTATAAGTATAATGTATTTAAAATAAATACAACAATATAAATTATAGAGTTATATCACCACCTAATAGTTTTTGTTTAATTTATAGCTGTTGAAACAATATTTAAATCGTGCTTGATAAATAAGTGTCTATGTATATGTATCCGTAAAAATATTATCTTTGTCCAATAATTAATTGTTTGTTAATAACACTTGATTTAATATTTATATTGTTTATATAATAATATTATATAAATAGTTTAATCATTTTATAAAATAATATTTATAAAGTTAAAAACATGTATAAATATGATATAAGTAATACTACATCATTTCTTAATGTTTTATAGCCCAAACAGACCCGAAAGTGCTCGTAAACATTATTTTATAATCCCACCAGCTTCTTGTATTTTTTTTTTATAAAAATGCAGAAAATAATTTATAAAAGTTATCTAGTTTTTATAATTTCTAGTTAAATATCTATACACTTCTAGTCTCCAAAAACTTGATATATATAGTAAAACGTCATTCCGAACAACTTTGTAGTTTTATACTTTGGCCGAATCGGCCTCGAAAGCGCTCAAAAACTCCGTTTTCAGATTCTGCAGTTATCTCGCAGTTTCTCACAGTTTTATAAAACTGTGAGAATTTATATACTTTTCCTAAATCTTTAAAAACTCATAACTTTCTCGTTTTAACTCCGTTTTACATGTTCGTTATATGTACGAAATCGTGTCGAGATGATCTATCATAATAAAATGTTTACTGATTTTATAAAAATCTGTACAGTAACAGTATAAACAAACTGTTATATATAAAACTACTTTTTATATATTTAATCTTGCAAAAATCATATCTTCTTCGTTATAACTCCGTTTTTCAAGTTCTTTATATGTACGAAATCGTGTCGAGATGATTTATCATAATAAAATGTTTACTAATTTTATAAAAATTTGTACAATAACAGTATAAACAAACTGTTATATATAAAACTACTTTTTATATATTTAATCTTGCAAAAATCATATCTCCTTCGTTATAACTCCGTTTTCAAGTTCTTTATATGGACGAAATCGTGTCGAGATGATCTATCATAATAAAATGTATACTGATTTTATAAAAATCTGTACAATAACAGTATAAACAAACTGTTATATATAAAACAACTTTTTATATATTTAATCTTGCAAAAATCATATCTTCTTCGTTATAACTCCGTTTTTCAAGTTCTTTATATGTAAGAAATCTTCATGAAATGTACTATTTAATTCTCAGGTGTATATATTTTATAAAAATTCATATTTTCACAGTAGGTATAAAATATCCGTGTAATAAATATAATTTATAACTTGTTTTATAAATTATAACATGATAAAATTATTACAAGTCCTCCAAATTAATTAATACCACGTATCTTGCATAATTTAGGTCCTCTTAATTTATGTCCATCATTTATGTCTAATATATCCCAACAAAATGTCCACAATAATTATTTATCTCAACAATAAATCATATAATTAAACCAACACTTGTAATATATATAATAATGTGTTCTTGATTTCTAATACATATTTAACATATTTTTACCATGAACATGTGTTTACTTGAATATGTATAGTCTTGTATTATTTATAAACTTTATAAAATAATTGCTAGATGGTGAATAAACAATATAACAAATATGTAAGTATGAAAAATGAAATGATTATAAAAGGGTAGAGTTTAAGTTAGACCTTATGTGAATGAATGAAGATGTGAACAAAAATTAAAACCCTAGTTTTTCAACCCAAAATCCTTTATAAACCCTAGTTTTCACTTCTTTGAAAACCCTAGATTTTAAGAAACCCAAGTCTTGAAATACCCTTTATAAAACTTAGATATTAACCCTAATAATACATGTATGCTTGTATTGTTGTTAAAAAACAAAACTATGGAACTTTTATTCTTTCTTTTTGAGCTGTGGGTTACAAAGGAAAACAAAAGAGAAATTTTGAATGATTTAGAAAGAGAAAGGTGTGAATGAGGCTTACACTGGAGGTCTTATTTATAATGGAAGTAATTCTCAAAACCATTAGCAAAACAAGGATTATAAGTGGTTTATGACAAAGGTGTAAGAGCTCTCCTCCTCCCTAGGAGGAGGGAACGTCTAGAAGGTAAGGAGAGGACAAGGTGGTGCTTGGTTATCCTATGGGTAAAGACTTGAAGATTACATGGTGGTTAATAGTAAGATGAAGTACATGAAATGACCTTAGTAGAGGATTAAGGTATTTATTCTTGTTTCATTTGTTGTAGAACCGGCCCCCTAGTGTATAAGTGTAGAAATGATTTAGTTTTTAGGTATTAGGTATAAAAGTGGGTATTTGTTGAAGTATAGATGGGTATTGGTGCTTCCATGCACGCATAAATATAATTTATTGCGAAACGTAAACGTTTTACGTAACCAATAAAAATAAAAAGTGAAAAGTTAATAATTATCTTCGTAATAATTATATAACACTTGTTTGACGTAAACTTTTATTTGCTTGATGACGGTTTACGTTGATTGATGATTTTTAGTTTACGCGATTTAATTAAACGATAAAAATTAAAAGTAAACGCGTAAAACCCTACAAATAAATAATGAAAAGTATGAAGTCGTAAAATGACCTGAAATAACGGATTGTTACACATGATTAATTACAATTACAAACCAACTTTAAAGCGTCGTAAACATTATAACATCACATATGATATTAAAACAATATGCATCATATATGTATATTCAGACAAATTAAATAGTTAAGTAATATGTAGATGGTGCTTGTACCACTAATTTTAAAGATGTTTGATCCTATTAATGTCACATACACATATAAATATACATGTCGATACTCGTAAACATATATACTTATACAAGTTAATCGAGTATGGATATGTCATATAAATTTTAAGTACATACACATTAGATAGATCGGGTTCGGGGACGCGTTTGGAGATTTATGTTATCCCCATCCCCGCCGTATCCCTGGTTTCATATTTTGGGAATTCCCCATCCCTGTCCCCAACCCCGGTCAACTCGGGGATTCTTCAATCAAATCGGTTTTGCGGATCGGGTCCCCATCGGGTACTATTTTTTTGCCATCCCTAATTCTAACGACCCTTCACTTCTATCTTTCGCCTCTTCGACTGCCTGTCACGTGGGATTTAAGCTAGTTACAAAAAAAACCCGCATAATTTTAACTTAATTAAACACAATTAAACCTAAAACTACTAAATTCCAACTTAATTAAACACAAATTGAACAAAATCTAAAAAACCAAAAATAAAAACCAAAAAACCTAAATCAATATTCAAAACTCTAAAAATTTAAAACTAAAATTAATGGCGCATCTTACCTTCTCCATCTCCTAAACGACTTGTTGAAATTATGTTGTTATGGATCTTGTATTTTTAAGTGTCTTCGGAACCTTAGCAAAGAAAGCGGTGGGGTTTGATAAGAACAATCGAGAATGAGTAAACAGTGGGATGTGGTATTTAAGCTAGTAGCAAAAAAGTCATAACTAAGCTCGATCATTACTGTTTATCTGATGTTCTGCATTTATTAAAGGAATTCGCAAGGATGAAACTGATTGAAACTTTGGAGTTACACCCTAATTAATGAAATCTAAGAGTACTCGAATGGTTGAATCGTTTGCAACCCTTGAGATGCCTAGACAATTGAAGTTGAGGCTTTTGGAACTTGAATTCTTCGACAATAGATCCATTTATAGCTTAAGCATTAATCATGAATACTCCACATTCAATTAGAGGGTTGAGTCTTTAGAAAGAATAAATAAAGACTTTTTGAGAAATTTAAATGTTAGAATTTTAGTACGTATTAAACCAAAAGAAAAAAAATACAATTCTTCCGAACCCATCAATGAATAGGTAGGATACTCTTTTGTCTTTATTTACGGAAATTTATGTGCTTTAGTGCTTTTTTATTTCGTAGTACAACATGAGTTTCAGGCCGACAATGAAAAATCTATTCACAAATGTAAAAATAGTTTTACCTATTTTTTCGGCACTAACACATCTTTAAGATATAAAGTAGCCCAAGATTGTTGTATATGATTTATAGACATACACACATGTCAATGAAATAAATACTTTTTCATAAATTCAATTAATAGAATTTAAGTACATATTAAACCAAAAGAAGAAAAAAATGCAATTCTTCTCAACCCATCAATAAATAACTAGGAAACCCTTTTTATTTATTTAATATAATTTATGTGATTCGGTATTTTTCTATTTGGTTGTACAACATAATTTCAGGTCGACAATGAAAAATCCACCATAAAGTCTTCTGGTAGATTTGGTATATGATTTGATAATGTTAAATCTTTGATTGTAAGTAAGAAATTGTTTACATTTGTTGTATTTTAAAAAATAAAGTCTAAGGGTATAAAGTTTAACTAGTTATTTGTTTATTTTTTAAAGTTATAATAAAATTTATAAATTTACATTTAACTCCATATAATTTATATAAAATTAAACTACTAAAGTTTTATTAATTACCTCATCTTTTTATAAATTATGCTTTCACAAATTTGACACATATATTTTTATGTGTTTTTTTCTCCATCAGATTTCTCCACCAATTTTTTTCAATTTTGGTTTTCTATTGTCCAATCAGATCCCACCTTTTTGCGTATATGGCAAAATAAAACTTAATTTTATATAAAACTCTAAAATGGGGTAATTCTTTTATTATATAAAAGATGAGTAATATATGTTTGGATTTTTAAATGTTGTGTAATACTCTTTTAAAGACAATTTACCATATACTAAAATATTATAAAACACATAGACATTTTTCCGCCGTACTTGTTTCTTAAATTTTAAGTTGTTGTCGTTTCCCGGTCTACCCGTACCCAACTAATAACCGAACCGAATTTGCCAAAATCGAACCGAACCGAACTACTAATTCGGTTCTCAGGTTGGATATGGGTTTGGCAATCAAAACCGAAAATCGAACCGAAAACCGAATTCATATAAATATATATATTTTTTATATATTTATATATATATATATATATCATTAAAATTTTATCCTAATACAAAAAAACACTTTTTATATTTAAAATAATTTTTTTAAAAATAAATAGTTAAATTCGGGTTGTTCGGGTTATTCGGGTCAACCCGACAACCGAACCGAATTTAAATTCGGTTTTTGGTTCGGTTCCATTCGGTTTTCGGGTTGACCCCAAATTTTTTTAACTTAACTAACCGAACCGAATTAACTGAACAACCCGATAACCGAACCGATCAACACCCCTAGTCCCGTGCAACTTGGTGAAAAGCTATAGGCCCATAAAATATTGTTACTCCTTTTTCATCCAATTAAAAGCCCATAGATAACAGTTACTTTATTTAGGTTTTTTTTTCTTATATAAATAAGGTGGTCCTGTTTGATATCAATTTCAAACATCCCAAACAACCCCCTTAACTCGATCGAACTACATCATTGATTTGCAGTCATTTGGTCAAAGAGGTGAGTA